>JASAUF010000211.1:1800000-2076704 GCA_030180095.1 Magnolia changhungtana
TCGTTTAGCCCCGGACTCCGTTTTGAGCCGTATCGGGGCCAAATTGCAAACCGAAATGATTTTATGTGACGTGTAGAATATGATTTTGGGGTAGGAGGAGCTAATATATCCAACTAACCCATTTATTTAGTTAGATTCTAAGTTTGAATGGTCAAAAGTCCAATTTCTACCTATATTTACTATTTATAGTAAATTTTTATTTAAGTATTATTCTCCATCATTTATACATTTAGGATTAATGTCTAGTATGAAAGGACTTAGAAAAAGTTGAAGAATGAGGTGGTGAAAGGAGAGAATTTGAAGGAATTGGATAAAAGGGATCTTAGGCTTTGAGATGAAGTGTAAGGTGTTGTGGTTGACCCATAACCTAAGGGCATTCGTTTCTAGGGAACGACTCAAACCCATCGACTGATGGTCTAGAAGTGGTTCAGGATCGTTTCGGTGTTCATGGGTGTGTACGGGCCCAATCTCAGCAGTCAATTTCGGTCGGTTTCGCCGTTCGGCGAATTTAGAAAATCCTAAGTAGGTTTCTACGTTCCGTCACTCCCTCCTAGTCAGAGTGCGTCAGAGTACGTCATGTGACCATAACCCAGGTCCGGTTTAATCTAAATCATGCTCTGATACCATCTTATAACGCCCTGAAAATTGGGGGTCGAGCATAAACTCAACTCTCGAGTTCCAACACATCACATATGCAACAAAATGAATGATGATTGAATGTTGTCTGTATCAGTGTAGTGAACATGAGTGAGATTAAGCCAAAATAGCATATCATACTCTAGAGACAGTTAAATTGTAAGCGGAAGACTGTGATAGATAGATAAAATATATAAACTGTAGTGAGTCTCCAGAGTGTGATAACGTTACTAGGTTAAATAATTACAAGTACAATTCTAAAATATACTAAATGTGTAAGGTCCTCAAGTCAACATCCCTATAACCCCGTCGATCAAGACACGGCTCACTTGAAGCCGTCAGCATACAGCATACACGAACAAGCAGCGTTGTCTTCATAAAGGTCCTCAGGAGTAGAGTAGCCATCTACAATCAGACAAAGTCTGGTGGGTGTTCAGAACACCGTCCTGTAACGTGGGAGTGAGTGATCAACTCAATGGAACAATAAAGCATAGGTTAACATGTTATCAAAATAGTCAAGCAGTAATGATATAACAGTGCAATCAACAAATCTAAATACTCTTATTAATGCAAGTATGAATGCAGTCATGATGGATGCCCTCACCACACCCTCCCTCGTGCGACAACATCTTACGTTCGCGACATGCTTGCATTCCTCAGTGCTCCACATCTTCCAGGCACATGCAATGCATGATGAGCATGATTACCGAGTTGTTATTAGTCCATTTCAAATAGCAGTATTGGAAAACTAAGGTACCTCCCTTGTATCATTCCCAAACATGATCCATTCTAGGGTCGTCAAACATAGATAATCTCATATGATGTTATGGTTTGAGAGGCATTACGAAGGCATCACAAAGGGCTCGTCACCCGTCAGCATGGATACAGATCTCACCGTATACAGTTCAATTGCTGGTCGTCAGCTTGAATACAGGTCTCACCGTACTTGACTCAATCGTTGGTCGTCAACTCGAATACAGGTCTCACCGTACTCGGCTCAACTCATGCTCTAATTGCTGCGAAGGGCTCATCGCTAATCACAGATTTCAGAGTATACTCGAAAACACTACAAAGGGCTCGTCGCCCGTCAGCACGAATATAGGTCTCACCGTATTTGGCTCTCGTCGTAAGTGTCGACAACTCGAATAGTGTCCCATACCACCGTATTCAGCTCAAGAGTTTGGTTGCTCACTAGTCACTACGGGGAGGCACGTGGCCCCAGCGTAGGCTGACAGCTCGACCACGGTGTCCCATACCACCATGCCCAGCTCATGAGTCTTAGCGGATCGAGGTACCATGGTTAACAGGATTTTCACTGGTAAGTTTGGTACCCTAGGTTCAAGCAATAGTGTCCAAATATAGTGAACATACATTAGATAGATTGGGTTACTTGAAGAGCTTGGCTAGCTCTGCACAAGAAGTTGAACGATATGAAGCGCATAAGCACTTCGTGTGGCCAACCACTATCGCCAACCGAAGTATGACTCGGTTTCGTCGAACACATCTCACGTGGCAATTGAATCACAGCCACGAATTCAATCCCGTTACCAATTGCCTGGACTATAATCATAGCCCCAAACACAATTAATCACAGAACAGTTAAAGCAGTAATGGACCAAGATTTCAAATCATATAATTAAATATCCAATATTATCCACTTAGGGCTGTCAGGGCTGTTGCACGGAAACGTTGCACCACTCCCCCATCACCCTTCACGGATTTCATGGAATACAACATAAACATGTGAATTAAATAAACAAGTAATTCAAATATATTAACAAGCATGTTATAAAACATAATGCAAACAGGAAATCCAAACACATACGTTTCACAAAAAAGTTAGCGATTAAACTAAATAACTTACATGAAGGAAATCATACACATCCCAAAGGTAGTTGAGAATCCTATCTCAACACCGTTATACATTACAATTTACTAACTACTACTCATCCAGACATTTCAACAAACACTTTAAACTATATACATCAACATACACGATGTATGTTGATCACATAGGTAATAGGCCAAATCCTTTCACTAGGGAGCTGCCCCATGGATAACATGCGTGTACCCACGACGGATAGTCATGGCAAGCAGGAATCCAAGTTCCCTATTCATTCAATCATTTCCACAAACACTTGGGCTACACGTTTTAGCATATATAGTGTATATTGGTCGTAGCATGATTTAGGGCAAATCCTTTCGTCAAAGGGGTATCGCCAATACAACAATCATATATCCATGACAATTAGTCATGGCGAGCACGATGAGAATTCTATACTCATTCAGTCATTTTCACAAACACTTAGAATACACCATTTTAACATATATAGTGTATGTTAGCAGATCATGTATTAAGGCGAATCCTTTCGCCAAACAAGTATTTTATCCATATAGTCATACAGCAAATAATCATGGCAAACACATCTCTAAAATTTATACGTATACGGTATTTTCTAGAATACACTATTTCAACATACATAGTGTATATTAGCGAAACATGTATTAGGGCGAGTCCTTTCGCCAAATAAGTATTTTATCCACATATAATATATTCATAAAAAAATAATCATGGCAAACACATTTCTAAAATTTATACGTGTATGATACTTTCTACAAATACCTAGAGTATGTAAAATTTCATATTCTACGTCCTTAATCGAAACGGAAAACAGACAGCACTTTGTATATGTGCAATTGCATGCAGATCATGAATCTATCATTATCTGACATTGAAAACATTGAAAACCATAACCTATATATCTAAAGTCTGCACCTTTTGTCGTAGAATCGTAACGGAGTCGATAGGTTTGCTAAGCTTCCGTATTCGGTGGTTTGGCAACCTATATAATGAAATAGGTTAGCTATTTCATAACCTACAATTATCAACACCCCAAATCAGATTAGGGTTAGGGTTTCTTACCTAGAAATGGAGCTAGAATCGCCGAAAAAGCGATTGGAATGGAGTGGTTAAGCACTAATAGCAGTAGGGAAGCAAGGCAGGGAGATCCTCCCACATCTCCCACACTTTCTCTCTCTTTTCTCTCTTCTCTCACAAATTCATATGGCTGAATGAGAGAGGGTTTCAAGGTCCTTATATAGCCTAAAAAGTCACCAAATTAGACTTCAGGTCAAGGTATACTTAGGTTATAACCAAAGCGATACTTTTCTAGCTCAACGGAGGACTTCTAGCGGGCGTCCTTGAGCCAAAGGTCGGACTTAAGCCCACCAACCTTGGATCCAGGTGGAGTTAAGTTTTCGTGTCCGTCAGATTCCCAGATCACGCATGGTGGACCAGTTTCAGTTCAACAGTCAGTGAAACTCGATTAGAAATTCTAAGTACATGGATATGTTTATGAAATTTTTCCTGATCCGACGGTGTAATTTGGCCTGATTTTGATGGTCAGGTTACTTAATACTGACCCGCAAGCAACAAGTCTCAGATTACTATTTGAGATATTTATTTTGTAAAGTAAAAAAGTGTTCTCACCCTCTCACGCTCTGGACTCAAGCGAACAGCCATGGGACACTGTCTGGATTTTATTTCCGAGATGATTGTCAAGCCCAGCGTAGCTGTCCTAATTCCTTAACTTGGTATTATTCGGACTTCTGACGTGCGGTCTAGATCTGATATGGAGTTTCAATGTGCTCCCGAGAGCAGTCGGGTAATGAGTTTGATCCTAAATTTTAGGGTAACCTAGTGTCAATGATTCTACAAGTTTTGGGTCTTGCAGATCGTAATTAAATTGGATCAAGCGGATTTCATAGCTAATCTAGTTTAACACTTAGTTACTTTGTCTCAAGGATTTAGTCCTATAAGATTTCTATCTGAGGTTATACCTCGGCCTTTGTAGTTTGTATATAAGGTGATCCCAAGTACTTAGAAAAATTGAAGGAGCAAGGTGGTGAAGGGTGGGGTTTGTGAAGGAAATGGGTTTAGAAGCGGTTTTAAACTTTAGGATTAAGTTCTGACAAGTTAGTCAGGTGTTAAGATCGACCCATTGCCTAAGGATGTCTAATTCTAGGTTGGCAAAAATCCAGGATGTTACAAGATGTCTTACAGGTGGGGGGTGAATAGGACTAAACCAATTCCTGATAATTAATCATGGAAAATATATTCTCAATCGCAAAGGGTATTGAAACCTTAATTCCAATTAAGTCGTCGAACAACCTTCACCTAAAAACTTTAGGCCGAACAACCTTACTTCACAACGTCCTTGAAATCAATCTTTTAAAATAATAAAAGCAGTGAATAAGATAAATAATCACCATAAATATAGAGAGAATTATAATGGTTTGGTGTTTAACACACACCTACTCCACTGCCAAATTTACTACAAGTAATTTTGACTTTCCACTAGTTTCAAGGTCTTCATAGGATCACCTCAACAATCTCTTATAATTCTTGTGATTTTCACAGGCCTACCATAATAAAAACTCAAGTGAATTTCATGGGCTAACCCCCACAACCCGATGAGTTTTTTGGTCAATCTCAACAAACCCAAATGAAATAATAAACAGAAATTAAGTACTTATCTTCTTAAAGAATAAAACCCTTAAAGCTGAGATTTTTGGGCAATCTCAACAAACCCAAATGAAGACGTCGATGTCAAGATACTGATGAAGTTGAAGCTTTAATCAATGCAGCAATCTTCTTTCTTGAATGATGATGAATTAATGTATGCTCAACCAGAAAGAATCCAGGGATATATAATTTCTCAAAGAATAAAACCCTAAAAGCTGAAATTCAATTCTCTAATCTCAAGTAGAGTAATGCTTACTCTTTAATTGAATTTAAATCTAACTTGAGAAAGGGAATTGAATATGATATAAAAAATAGGAATTACCACACAAATAGCTTGGAAAGGACCAGAGTTTCTCTCTTACTTGAGGAAGAATTATCTCACTTTTTCATATTTTAAAATAATGAAAAAAGGTCTCTATTTATAGCCAAAGGATTTAGTTCTTCAATCAGCCTAAGAATAGCTTCGGTTGGCCAAATTTCAATGATATTATCCAACGGCTATTAGAATTCGCAGAAATAGATTTTATCGAAAATTTGGTTGATTCGGGCAAAAATTTAGCTGGCCAGAGAAAGATTCGGCTAGTCAAATACAGGGTTCGGCTGGCTGAATTTCCCTGAAATCTGAAATTGCACATTATAGGAAACTTGACCTGTGTCACCCTCAGGCTGACTCGAGCTAAGTTCGGCTAACCGAACCCAAGGTCGGGTTGGCCGAACTTGCAACTGTTTTTCCATTTCAAGCTACTGAAAACTTAGACAAGGTTGATGTCATGCTAATCAAATTGAATTCGATTGGCTAAACCTGAAGTTGGGCAGGTTGAACATCCTCAATTTTATATGGAAAATATTCACAAGTTAAAATTATAAAGCTCATGATCAAGTACATTATCCTATGGTCTTTTCTAAAGTCATTTTACCTGAAGGTTGGCATACAGTTGATCTTTCACTTGAAATGTTTTTGAACTTCTATTCTTGAGGTGTCAAGTCACGCTTCTTAAAGTATTATAGTGGACTGAAGTGTACTGAAGATCTAACCAGTATTTTACCTATGAAATTTAACAATTACATGTGTGCTTAGGACACTAGCACTTACAATCAACACTTATCCTGGCTTCTAATAAGAGTAATTTAAGCCATCAAATAAGAGTAATTTGGGCCATCAAAGGGAGGTGGCTTGGATATGGATAAACTTTCAAAATTTGACAACTTATAGCTCTGGATTTAGCTCTAAGAGGTAAATCCCAAGAAGAACAAACTCGCTCTAATACCACTTGAAAGACGAGTTACAGATGTCTTGGAGGAAAGGGCTATTGGGGGGGGGGGGGGGGGGGTGAATAGGACTAAACCAATTCCTGATAATTAATTGCAGAAAATATATTCTCAATCATAAAAGGTATTGAAACCTTGATTCTAATTAAGTCATAGAACAACCTTCACCTAAAAACTTTCAGCAGAACAACCTTATTTCACGAGGTCTTTGAAATCGGTCTTTTAAAATAATAAAAGTAGAGAATAAGATAAACAATCACCACAAATACACAGAGAATTATAGTGGTTCAGTATTTAACACGCGCCTATTCCACTTCCAAAATTACTACTCCAAGTATTTTTAGCTTTCCACTTGTTTTAAGGTTTTCACAGGATCACCTCAAGAACCTCTTACAGTTCTTGTCATTTTCATAGGCTTACAACAAGAAAACCTCAAGTGATTTTCACAGGGTAACCACCACTCAACCCGATGAGATTTTCGGGCAATCTCAACAAACCCAAATGAAATAAGAAACGAAAATCAAGTACTTATCTTCTTGAAGATGAAGACGTCACTGCGAAGATACTGATGAAGTCGAAGCTTTAATCAATGCAATGGTCTTCTTGCTTAGATGATGATGAATCAATGCGTGCCCAACCAGAAAGGATTTAGGGATACATAATTTCTTAAATAATAAAACCCTAAAAGTTGCAAATTCAATTATCTAATCTCAAGTAGAGTATTGTTTACTCTCTAATTGAATTTAAATCTAACTTGAGAAAGGGAATTGAATAGGCTAAAAATAAAATAAGAATTAGCACACGAATAGCTTGGAAAGGACCAGAGTTTCTCTCTTTACTTCAGGAAGATTTATCTCATTTTTTGTATTTTAAAATAATGAGATTTATTTATAGCTAAAGAAAATGGTTCTTCGGTCAGCCTAAGAATCACTTCAGATGGCTAAATTTCAACAATACTATCTAACGGCTAATAGATTTCATAGGATTAGATTTTATCAAAAATTCGGCTAACCCAAGCGAAAATTCAGTTGGCTGGAGCAAGATTCCATAGGTTGAATATAAGGTTTGGCTATCCAAATTTACCTGAAATTCAAAAATACACATTGTTGGAAACTTGACCTAGGTCACCCTCAGGCTAACCCGAGCTAAGTTCGGCTGGCCGAACTTGCAACTGTTTTTCCATATCAAGTTGTCAGAAACTTGGTCAAGGTTGATGTTGGGCTGACCGAACTGAATTTGGTTGGCCAAACCTGAGGTTGCTCTAGCCGAACATTCTCAATTTTATATAAAACATATTCACAATTTAAAATTATAAAGGCCATGATCAAGTACACTATCTTATGGTCTTTTCTAAGGTCATTTTACCTAAAGGTTGGCATACATTTGATCTTTCACATGAAACCTTTTTGAACTTCTATTCTTAAGATGTCAAGTCGCGCTTCTTGAAGTGTCGTAAAGGACTGAAGTGTACTAAAGATCTAACTAGTATTTTTTCTATGAAATTTAACAACTACATATGTTCTTACAACACTGGCACTTATAATTAACACTCTTACCTTAACGCCAAATAATCAGGAACAATAGTTTACAAGAAATTGCACATATTGTGAAAAGTGGGGGCATAACACAGTTTTATAGGACATGACTTAGAGACATCGGGCAATTGCCGCCACTTCAGTAGGCATCTTCACAACTACTATCCCCTACACCGACTTGGCAGTCCGTCCATTCGCCCTAGACATGCAGACTGTTGCACTCATACTCTCAGGCATCACACCCTGCACCTTCTTGACCACCTCAAAATGAGTAGAATCACCCCCAACAAGCATCTCGAGTTGTGAATTCTCATGGAGGACAACCGTTCATACAATAGCTTATGCAAGGCAAGGTTTACGTTGTCACACCTACTAAAGAGCTAGAAGTGGATAATAATGTCATAAAAGGTACAATCATCATTCTTGATCAACCTATTATCATATTGTTTAACATTTGTTGCAACGGCAGTAGTTGAATGGTTAGGTTTGTAACCCATAGCCCTTAGGAAACTAATTTTAGTTGAATCACCCATGGGGAAAACTATCGCCCTAGGCAAAGTATGTAAATTTTGTGATGTTAGAATTGAAGGTGTTCTTACGCCAGTAGATTTAGTAATAATGGAGATGAAGGGGTATGATGTTATCCTAAGGATGGATTGACTCACTTCCTATCACACCAAAATCGAGTGTCATGCCAAGACAGTTTACCTTCTCTATTCTAGGAAGAGAGCCTTTCCAAATATAAGGGTGGTAGAATGAAAGAGTAGAACGCATCATGGTCCTGCAGGGTGAAGAATTGCAGGAGTTGAAGATAGAGTAAATTTTGACCATAAAGGACTATCCAGAAGTTTTCCAAGATATACCTAAATTACTGCCTAGAAGGGAGTGGACTTTAGCATTGATCTTGTCTCATGGACCATGCCTATATTGATGCAACCCTATCGTATGCCACTGGTGGAGTTAGAGGAGTTGAAGAGGTAGATAGAAGAACTGAAGAACCAACATTTCATCCACCAAGTACATCACCATGTGGAGCAGTCGTATTATTTGTGAAGAAGAAGGATGGGAGTATGCAATTATGCATAGATTATTATTGGTCGAATGAAGTGAAGATCAATAACAAATACCTACTCTCGTGTATTGATGATTTATTCGATCAGTTGAAGGGAGCTTATTACTTTTCCAAGATTGACTTGAGGTCAGGGTATCACCCACTAGGGATCAAGGAAGAAAACATTTATAAGATGGCTTTCAGGATACGTTATGGGCACTACGAGTTTTTTGTTATGCGCTTCGGTTTGACCAATGCCCCAGTTGTATTCATGGATTTGATGAACAGGGTATTCCAACTGTATTTAGATTAGTTTATGATAGTATTTATTGATTGTATACTAATCCATTCAAAGACAAGTGAAGAACACAAGAAATACTTAAGAACAACGCTACATATCGTGAAAGAAAACTAATTGTACACTAAGTTCTCATTGTCCAAATTTTAAAAGGAGAGTGTGAAGTTCCCTGGATAGATAATCACTAAAGATGGATTTGCAGTGGATATAACAAAGGTTGAAGCAGTGGTTCAATGAGAGCAACCCATGACTGTCTTAGATATCAGAAGTTTATTCAGGCTTATTGGATATTATAGGAGGCTCATTAAGGACTTTTTGAAAATCTCTAGCCTGAAGACAAGTTTGAAATGAAAAGGCATACCATTCAAGTTGATGGAGAAATGTGAAGAGGCATTCACCAAATTAAAGTGATTATTAACATTGACACCGAGGGGGAGTGAAGTTCATTGTTTTTACCGACACATCACTTTTGGAACTTGGGTGTGTACTGATGTAGAAAGATAAAGTAGTAGCATATGCATCGCGACAATTAAAGAATCTTGAGCATAATTATCCGACACACGACTTGGAGTTAGCTATCATAGTTTTTGCTCCTAAGATTTGACAACATTATTTATATACCAAGCAAATTCAATCTGTTTATCGATCACAGAAACCTCCAATTTTTATTGTCACAAAAAGATTTGAACATGAGGTAAAGAAGGTGGGTAGAGTTTCAAAAATATTACAGTTTTGATCTATCTTATCTTCATGAAAAGGCGAATTTGGTGGCAGATGCTCTAAGCATAAAATAATATAAGCAAAAAAGTATAGCCAGTCTAATGATTTGAGAATGGGAGATGTTGTATAATCGAACCTAAGGGTTGACAACCCTAAGAGTAGGGCTGCAAAATAATATATTCTCGGTGAGTCCATGTTCACTCCTTCCTTGTGTAGGATTAAGTGTAAGCATTTGATTGCCCAACTCGATTAGGTTCTAATGTAGGACCTTGGTCCTTGTGTAGAACCTAAATTAAATCCTTGTATAGGCCACTAGACACAGGTGTGTATGTGTTAGTCTCTGAGGAAGCCTTTGATAGGAGTAAACGTAGGTCCTTCGACTAGGACCGAGGTTCATGGCAAGCTTATAGAAAGTCATGTGAGTGTCCAAGGGAGCCAGTCATTGTGTAGGATTAAAAGGTTAGAGGTGAACCTGATTTAAAACACGCGATATTGAAATCCGGTACACTCATGGGTTGAGTGCATCCACTAGAAGTGAAGTAAGAAAACTGAACTAATATACATGCTTGTGTTTGGGATTAACTTTGAGCGCTTGTTTAATTATGCTTATGTGATGAATTGATGAATTACATGTATGCATAATTAGATGAACATTAGGATTAGATAGGTAAAGCATCCCACACACACATGTACATTATTTTGTTTATAGACTAGTGTAACGCCCTGAAAATCGGGGGTCGAGCATAAACTCAACTCCCGAGTTCCAGAACATCACTTATGCAACAAAATGAATGATGATTGAATGTTGACTGTATTTGTGCATTGAACATGAGTGAGATTAAGCCAAAACAGAATATCATACTCCAAGGATAGTAAATTAGCAAGCGGAAGACTGTGATAGATATATAAAATATATAAAATCATGTGGTGAGTCTCCAGAGCGTGATAACATTACAGTTATAAATTACAAGTCTGAGTTCAAATTATACCAATGTGTAAGTGTAATGTCTTCTATCCCATGTACCATAGCCCCGTCAATACAGTATTCCTGTCTTCAAAGACTGTCGAGAGAGTTACATGTAGGAGAACTCCTCCTCATCACCATAGAAGTAGTCGGCTCACGCTTCATAAGCATCGCCATCATCGAAATTCAACAAATCTGGTTGGTGTGTACAACATCGTCCAGTAACGTGGGAGTGAGTGATCAACTCGACTTTGGGAACAATAAAGCATAGGTTAACATGTTATCAATTCAATCAAGCAAGTAATGATAAAGCAAGACAAATCAAACAATTCTAACTACTCTTATTAAGTGCGAGAATGAAATGACATGATTTGTATGCCCTTGCCAAACCACCCTCATGCGACATCATCTTACGTTCGCGAATGCTTAACTCCCTCGGCGCCACATCTACTAAGCACATGCGGTGCGATGATGATCATGATTACCGAGTTATTATTAGTCCATTTCAAACAAGCAGTATTGGGAAACTAAGGTACCTCCCTTGTATCATTCCCAAACATGATCCATTCTAGGGTCGTGATCCTAGTTAATCTCATACGATATTATGGTTTGAGAGGCGTAGCGAAGGCATCACAAATGGCTCGTCACCCGTCAGCACGGATACAGATCTCACCGTATGCGGTTCAATTGCTGACCGTCAGCTCGAGTACAGGTCTCACCGTACTTGGCTCAATCACTAGCCGTCACCGAGTACAGTCTCACCGTACTCGGCTCAACTCATACTCTAGTTCTTTGTGAAAGACTCGTCACCAATCACAGACACTTAGAGTATACTCGAAGATACTACGGAGGACTCGTCGCCCGTCAGCACGAGCACAGGTCTCACCATACTCGGCTCTCACCGTAAGTATCGACAGCTCGAATATAGTGTCCCATACTACCATAATCGGCTCACGCAGTGCGGTTTGCTCACCGGGTCACTACGGGAGGCACGTGGCCCGGCGTAGGCCGACGGCTCGACCACGGTGTCCCATACCACCATGCCCACTCATGAGTCTTAGCGGATCAAGGTACCATGGTTAAAAGGGATTTCACTTGGTGTTTGGTACCCTAGGTTCAAGCAGTAGCGACCAAACATGGTGAACATACATAAGACAGATCGGGTTACTTGATGAGCTCGGCTAGCTCAAGCGCACAACAAGTTGAACGACATGAAGTACATAAGCACTTCGCGTGGCCAACCACTATCGCCATCGCCAGAAGTACAACTCGGGTTCATCGAACACATCTCACGTGGCAAATGAATCGCAACCCACGAATTCAGTACCGATTATGCGGACTATAATCATAGCCACAAACATGATAACTTGCGAGATAGATAAAGTAGTAATGGATCAAGATTCCACTCATACAATCAAGGTATGGTATTATCCGTTTAGTTTGCCAAGGGATTACGACTCGTTGCTCCGCTCCCCCATCACCCATGACGTATCATACAACGTAAATATAAATTTAAATATATGCATTACATAGTTATAATCATAAAGCAGTTGAGCATGTTATGAATCACAACACAAGCATGAGTTTATACATGTTCAATTCCTAATCACACAACAATCCAAGGAGATCATACACATGGTTAAAAGAGGTTGAGAATCATATCTCAACACCCTTATACATTACAATTTGCTAACTACTACTCATTCAGACATTTCAAGAAACACTTAAACAAACATACATCAACATACATGACATATGTCGATCACATAGGCATTAGGCCAAATCCTTTCACTAGGGAGTTGCCCCAATCATAACACGCGTACACCCACGACGGATAGTCATGGCAAGCAGGAATCCAAGTTCCATATTCATTCAGTCATTTCCGCAAACACTTGGGCCACACATTTCAACATATATAGTGGATATTGGCCGTGGCGTGATTTAGGGAAAATCCTTTCGTCAAAAGGGTATCGCCAATACAACAATCATGAATCCATGACAATTAGTCATGGCGAGCACGAATGAGGATTCTATACTCATTCAGTCATTTTCACAAACACTTAGAATACACTATTACAACATGTTAGCAAAACATGTATTAGGGCTATCCTTTAGCCAAGTGAGTATTTTATCCATGTATAATATATTACTACAACAAATAATCATGATAAATTCATCTCCCAATATTTATACGTATACAGTATTTTCTAGAATATGCATTTTCAACATACATAGTGTATACAAGCAAACATGTATTACGGCGATTCCCTTCACCAAGCAAATGTTTTATACACACATAATATATTTATATGACAATTAATCATGACAAACACATCACTAAAATATATATGTATACGGTACTTCTTACAATACCGTATTTCTACATACATAGTGTTTATTAGTAAACAGAATCCTTTCGCCAAATAAGTATTTTATCCATACGTCATATATCCATACGACAAATAAACATGTCAAACACATTTTCATAAAAAATACGTATACGGTATTTTATACGAATACCTAGAGTATGTGAAATTCCAAATTCTACAATTCTAATTGAAACTGAAAACGGAAAGCACTTTGTACATGTGCAATTGCATGCAGATCATGAATCTATCATTATCTGACATTGAAAGCATTGAAAACCATAATCTATACACCTAAAGTCCGCACCTTGTGTCGTAGAATCGTAACGGAGTCGATAGGTTCGCTAAGCTTCCGTATACGGCAACTAGGCAACCTAGAGGAGGTAATAGGTTAGCTATTTCATAACCTTCAATAATCAAATCCCCCAAACAGGTTAGGGTTAGGGTTTATTACCTAGAAATTAGAAAGCAAGAATGAGGTGGTTAAGCAGATAGCGGCGAGGTCCAGCATGGGAGATCTTCCCACAACTCCCACACATTCTCCTTCTTTTCCCTCTCTCAAATCTCAAATTCGTATGGCTGCCATGAGAGAGGGTTTAAGGTCCTTATATAGTCTCAAAACTTACCGAAATAGACTCTTGTTCAAGGGTTACTGCTAATATAGGTATTTCGTCACTTTTCCAGCTCAAAAGAGGGGTTCTGGTGGCCCTCCTTAAGCCAAACGTCAGACTTAAGCTCTCTACACATGGATCTACGTGGGATTACGCTTTCGACTCGATCGGATTCCCAGATCGCACGTGGTGGACCACTTTCAGTTCAACGGTCAGTGGGTCACGATCCAAAATTCCAAGTACATGTAAATGTTCCTGAAATTTTTCCTGATCCGAGGGTGTAATTTGGTAAGATTCTGACGGTCTTGTTGCTTAATACTGATGTGCAAGCGAATGGTGCCAGATCACTATTTCAGATATTTATTTTGTAAAGGGAATAGGGTTTTTCACACTTCCTCGCTCCGGACTCAAGCGAATGGCCGTGGGACATCGGCTGGACCTGATTTCTGAGGTGGTTGTCAAGCCCAGTGAGGAGGTCCTAGTTCCTTAACTTCGTGTTAATCGGATTTCCGATGTGCGATCTAGACCTACTGAAGTTTCGAGATGCTCCGATAATGGGTAAGAGATTGATCTAAGTTTTAGGGTAACCTAGCGTCAATGATTCTACAAGTTTTGAGTCTTGAGTAACGTATTTAAAGCGATTGGTGCTAATTTCACTTTGTGCACTCTAGTTTAACACTAGCTAAATCTCACTTAATTTCTAAAGGATTTAGTCCTGTAAGATTTCATCGAGATGGTACTTAGGCCTTTGTAGTTTGTATATAAAGTGATCCAAGTTTTACTACTTAGCTAGTTTAAGTTAGTGTCTAGGGCTAAAGTGCTTTGAAAAATTGAAAGCACAAGGTAGTGAAGGGTGGGATTTGTGAAGAAAATGGTTTAAAAAGGGATTTGAGGCTTTAATTGAGCGTTTGGAAAGTTAAACCTGTGGGAAGTTAAACCTGTGTTAGGATTGACCCATCGCCTAAGGACGTCTAATTCCAGGTTGGCAAAAATCCGGGATGTTACAACTAGTTGCTTGATTGTCACATCTTTTATAGTCTATATGATTGGACCCTATATTAGATTGGAAGCCTTAAAGTTAAATGCCTTAGTTTAATTTGCATATTTATTTAGTTACACAATTATGTTTTAATTGATTATAAATTTATTTGCTCCTAATCACCCCCCCCCCTCTAAGACATAACCTTTATTCTATAAATCCTGCAAGCTTCCCCACATAGCTCGTGGCCCACCACCACATGCATTTCACTTCACATGTTAGAGAGAGAGAGAGAGAACATCCATACCAGGGATGCCCACCCTTCTTCCCTTCCATCAGCATGTGTGGATTCTTCTCTATAGCTCATGCATGCCGCCATGGTTCATGTTGAAGCTCTCTTCTATCAAATTCTACCTAGGGTTTTATCTAAGACTAAGGCGAGGAATCCCTTTAAGCTTATACCCAATTCTAGCTAGTTTTCTCACAAATCTAGATAATGTTTTTCTTGTTTGTTTGATTATTTTTTTAATCCATGAAACCCTTGTTAATTCTTTGTTTAATCTTATTTGATTTCTATAAATTTGATGATGATCAATTGATTTCATGTTTGGATGAGGGTTGATAGATAATTGAACCATGTATGGGCATAAACCTTAACTACATGGTGTAGCGTTCATAAACTATGCTGAATTGATGATGGAAACCCCATCTAGGGTGGGTATGTGGACTTATGATTCCTAGATTAATGTTCTATGATGAGGGATCTCATGAGAACGTATATATCAGTGAGTTAACCCATTGTGACGAGCTAACCTGTCCAGTCTAAAAGCTGAGCCCACTAGGTTAGCCTATATAGACCATATATGTTGTCGTTTGGTTTAGCCTAATTATTGTGATGTTTGTGAATGGTTTAAAAATATTTAACCTGAGAAATTTGTAATGGAATGTTGATAGACTTTTTGATGAACATGAGAATTTTAACATTTGGACATTTGAATATGGATTCATGGATGAAATCATATATATGATGGAACTATATGGAAACTATGGACGTTTCATGATAAATATGTTATGATGGTAGACATGGCATGCCCATGTGATGATGTGATGAAGGACATATGTATTTTGAATGCCACATCATAAGGAGACCCCTTATTCCATGTGTTTCGGAAACATGATATGGAAATTGTAGAAACTCATGTGTTTATGTTGTGAATTGATATGGAATAACCATGAGTATGGGCTATGGTGAATTACAGAGAATCCTATGGTTAGATTGTTTACTTATGGTAGATTCATGTATGGATGGTGTAGACTTAAAGTTAAGTGTAACATCACATCTAGAATATGTACTGCCCTCCACGAATTTCCATCATGGAAGGGTTACGGCTATCCTAAGGTGTGGTGGACCATGGAATGGTGTGAGGTGGTATTTGATGAGCATAGGCATCATTAAATCAGTTGGATGATAAACCAGATTAATTAATGATTGGCTTAATAACATGCATTCACTGAGATTTAGAAGTTGGTTGAATCCCTTAGGTGTTACAATGGAAGTCGTAATTGGGGACTCACGCTTCCAGTTGTACGCTATCTAATGGAAGTCGTAATTGGGGACTCCTGCTTTCATTATATTAGTTTTTAAAGTGATGAAGTCATAATTTGGGGCTCCCGCTTTACATGTAGCTCGATAAACTTTGGTGGTTAGTGGCTATTAAGTGCGTGTGAGGTCTTAATTGGGGATTCTCGCCTTACCATCTTATTTAGTAAGGGACCGTTCATCTGAGCATACATATCATGCATTACAATAATCAATATTTCTTATAAATGTTTTATTTTGAAATTATATGTGTGATGATTATGCTATTATTGTGATAATCTTTTGGGATGCTCTTACTAGTTGAACTTAGGCCCATTATAAGTATCGTTATAGGATGCACAACCTATCAATCTTTACTATAACGGGCTATCCACGGTGAACCGACCCATAAAGAGGGTCACGTCTATCCGTTTCGCAAGAAAACATGCACTTTTAGCTAAAAAATATAATTTTAGAAAAAAATATTATTTTTAGTAATTCTGATTTTTGTAGTATTTCCTTATTTTTAAAGTTTTAGACTTTAAAATAATAATAAATTGTAATCATGCTAAGACTTTTCTCTCAAAATTTTATTTGAAATTTATATTTTAAAAAATTAGGCTTTAGAAGAGTTTTACTAGAATTAGGACTTTGATTAGAGTTAGAATTTTACTAATTTTAATAATTATGAATTTTGGTTTATTTTTTTCTTTATTAATGATGTAATTGAGACGCATACACATTGGACAATTATTGATTAATAAATTCTAAAAAAATTTTCTTTCTTATGGACTCAAGGTTTTAATCACTTGAGGAAGACAGTGACCTTTCTCATTATCCCTCACGCTCTTCCATGCATCAACTTACAGGTGACAATCCAAAGAATAAGTCACACCTTCAATGTGAGAATTATGATGGTCTGTGGCGATGGATGACAGATGATGAAGCCGAAGTGGCTTGAAAGATATTACTATTTTACTTACTTTGTTTTTAAGATTAGTAAGTTTGTTTTAAAAATATAATAAGTCACATGGAAAAACCGAGCATGTAATATATTGATGTAATAATGATGAATGGACTTAGAGTGGTTGCTTTAATTGAATGAGATTTAATTTTTCCGTCACTTATGTCTTGAATGCTATGAAAATATGAAATTATATGATTGTTATGAATATGTAGAGTAATTATACTCTATCATACTCGAATTAATACCTTGGAAATTTGATTTTTCATGTTATCCATGAGAGCCATTAAGCCCGAGATTTCGGCTCTCATGGACAACACGAAAAACTAAATTCTAGGGTAAAAATATGAATATGTCAGAGTATAAATACTGCACATATTCTTTATAATCTTAAAAATTCATGCTTTTATGACAATCACAGCATAAATGATTAGAAAATTTTTAAATCTCATTCCATTAGATAGTTACTCTAAGTTCTATTTATCATCGTTATATCAGTATATTACATGCTCGGTCCTTTCATGGGGCTTATTACAATTTCAAAACTTAAGCAACTAATTTTTTTTTTTTTAAATCAAAATAAATAAAGGAAGAATCTTCTCCAATCCAACTTGGCTTCATCATCTGTCATTTTTCACCACAAACCATTATAATTTTCACTTAGAAGCTCTGGCTCATTCTTTAGATTGTCATGTGCACTATCTATAATTGTTTATCCAACAAGAGGAATGAGTTGCATAAGTTCAACTCAGTGAGGGAAACCCCTGAGATTATCACAATAATAACATAATCATTACTCACACATATAATTTCAAAACAAAACATCAATAAAAAATATATCAATGTAATGCATGATATGCATGCTCAGATGAAGGGTCCCAAACTAAATAAGACGGTGAGATGGGAATCCCTAATTACAACCTCACACGCACTTAATAGCCACTAACCACCAGAGTTTACCAAGCTATATGTGAAGCGGGAGTCCACAATTATGACTTCATATCTCTAAAACCAATCTAATGAAAGCGAGATTCCCCAATTACAACTTCCATTAGATAGCATACAAGTGGAAGCGGGAGTCCCCAAGTACGACTTCCAATGTAACACCCAAGGGGTTGATTTAACTCCTGGATGCATAAGGTTCTTATCCTTTAATTAATATGTTTTAGCATCCAACTAGTTTAATGATGCCCAAGCTCATTAAGTTACCACCTCACCCCATTCCGCGGTCCACTATGCCTTACAATAGCCGCTGCCCTTCCACGATGGCCAATCATGGAGGGAAGTACATACCCTAGCCGTGATGCTACACATGGCGCTAATTGTTGAGGGTCAAATATTGCATATTGAACCCCATTTATATTTAGTTTTATGAACATGATACTACTTAATGTCCTATTTTACTCATGTTTGTGTTGCAAGGTGAATTTAAGAGCTTGGATTGGAAAAAGGTGCTAAAAGCATGGATTTGATGCTTAAAGATCACTAAGGTAAAAAATGGATCTTAGGAGACAAAGATAGAAGATTTCAAGGTCCCAAGATTTAAGAAAACCAAGTGGAGAAGGAGTGAAGTCAAAAGAACAAGTGCAGAATTCACATTGACTATGTCATCGATCATAGTTCGATGACATCGAAGACACATTCAATGACATTGAACACGGGTCGATGACATCGAATTTATGAAAGAAAATTGAGTTGGTTGCTGGACAAATTGAAGACGTTTTTCGATGACTCGAGGACTTGTTCGATAACTCGAAGCCTTACTGACATCGAATTTTCTATGGATTTTTGGCAAAACTCACTAGACATATTGGGTACCTTGTTCGATTACTCGAAGCACTCCTCGATGACATTGGAAACTTGCTCAATGATATCAAATTTCAAGCCCATGTCCTAGTGACCATCCCGTTTCGTAGGATCTCGCGGTCCTCCCGGTCAAATTTCTGTGACTTGCGACCTGTAGATTGCATTTACGCGCGACCCTAAGTCACATCCTATAAACCTGAGTCGACTCAATTTAAGACCTATGCCATTGTGACCGCGCCGTTGTCGTAATTCCAACGTCACGTCTCGTGCGCCAATCCATTGCTTAGATCATAATTTGTAGCCCGTGCATTTTTCGGCTGTTAATTGCATGTTGCGGGACCCGAGGTGTCCATGTAGATTTTCTAGCAACCAATCATGATGCCTATGTTAGGATGACATTATCCTAGCTCTAACCACCCTAGCCCCTAGCCTATGATTACCTTTCTCTTCCCCATGAGCCATGCCACTTACACTAGTTATGATTGCCTTACAAAGCAATCATTCCTTTCTCCCTCCCTCTTTCTTCTTTATTTCTCTTTAGCAAGAGCCATGGATGCCCCACCCACCTTCAAAAATCTAGAAACTCTCTCTCTCTCTCTCTCTCTCTCTCTAATACCCCCAATCCAACCATCAAGACCTCATCTCAACCATTGAATTTTGTTCACTTGGAACTCTGGAACATATTGGTGGATGAAGAAGTCTAAGATATAAGCTGGGTGCATGTTTAGGATTAGATCCTTCCATCCTTTCATTAATTTTTAGTTTTCTTTGCATGGGATCATGTAGGACCCACCAATCAATGGTGGAGATCCTACTTGACCCTTTGGATGTGGCTGATGGCCCATCTTTAGTGCATGCATGATCCATGATGGGGCCATTCTCCATGGACCCCATCATAATGTTTTTATTGAATTCATGCTATTGATGGGTCATCTAGACCCTTGATCCATGGTGGGGATGGCATCCCCACCTCATATTTTTCTATGATGGGCCCATGCATGCATGGGACCCATCTTGATCCATGTATTGATGCATGCATTAGGGGGGCCCATAGTGGCGGGGCCTCTCCATCTCATTACTCTCTCTCTTTCTCCCTCTCCCTTTCTTCTTTTATGATGATGATGATATATGTGTGTGGCCCACCTGATTTGATAAAAAATCCAGACTGTCCAAAATTTTCTGGATATCCTGTTGGTGGAGCCCACCTCGCTGTCCATTACGGGATAGACCTGGACGAAGAGAAAACATAGATATTAGCTTAATCCTAAGCTGGTGGGTCTCACACGTGTGGACCCGCCTTAATGTATGTATTTTGTATTTAGGTTGTCTATCTGCTGGACGGCCAGCAACTATTGTTGTTGTATTGACGTCAGCAAGTTCTGTGGCCTGATCATGGGGTATGTAATATATCAATACCGTCTGTCCATTTTTCGATGGACTTGGACCCACCCCACACATGCTGCACATGTGGGGGTGGGGTCCACCTTGATATATGTATTTTATAGCCATGCCATCCATCTGCTAGGGACGGTGGGCCCCTTGATGCATGATTTTTATATCCAGCCGTCCATCTGTTTTGACGTGGGACTCACCTCACACGTGCTGCATGTGTGGGGGTGGGGCCCACCTTGATGAAAGTGTTGTATATTCACACCATCCGTCCACCTAGATAAGACGTGGGACCCACCTCATTATATTAATTCTATATCCAATCGTCCAGTCCAGCTAGACGTGGACCCCATCCACGTGGCCCACTATGATTCTTGTATTATATCTACACCGATGGTGGGCCTTGACATGATGTACGTATGTTATCAGCGTCATCCAGCCTATGGACCCCACAATGATGTATGTGTTGTATATCTAGCTGGTGAGGCCCATTTTGTGAGGTATATGAGGCCTTTGTGTGAGGCCCAATATGATGTATATGAGGCCTTTGAATGAGGCCCAATGTGATGTATTTGAGGCCCATATGATGAGGCCCGATATGATGTATATGTAGCCCATGGAATGTGGCCCATTATGATGTATATGTGGCCCATGAGTGAGGCCCATTGTGATGTCTTTATGGCCCATATGTGCGGCCCAATATGATATTTGTGTGACCCATATATGCGGCCCATTGTAGCGTATTAGAGGCCCATGAGTGAGGCCCATTGTGATGTATTTATGGCCCGTATGTACAGCCCAATATGATATTTGTGTGGCTTATATATGCGGCCCATTGTAGCGTATGAGAGGCCCATTTGGTGAGGCCTAATGTAATGTATAAGAGGCCTTTGTATGAGGCCCAATGGGATGTGTATTAGTTCCTTATGTGAGGCCATGGGCCCACTATATGTTTGGCTCTATGTGGGCCACTCCTTTGGAGTAATGGTGGTTAAATGTCCACATTGATGGGCAATGATGGTTAAATGTCCACATTGTGACCTTCCCATAGGCCTTTGTTAGGCCTATTCTCATCCTTCTCTAAGTAGGTTGACCCTAATCATTGGGCCCCATTGATATTTACATGATCCATCTATTTGTATCGGGCTAACCTAAAATGTTGGGCCCCCATTGGTCGCTTATAGGATTATTTCTTTTTAATCTTGGAGTCCATCTAGGACTTATTTGGGCCCCCTAGGGCATCTAGCGGGAGATTTAATAGTATGGTGAAGGAAGCCCATTTTGGATCCTTAGGAATATAGGTAGGCCACCTAGGCCCAACCTTAATTTGAGAAGAGTTCATCCTCACCATAGACGGAGAGATCCGTGTTATCGAATTTGGTATATCCACAGTTGAGGGTCGATCTTTATGTTTTGGTTTAGATCGGCTATCCATCTATGGACCCCGCCTTGTATATAGGCCGGTTATCGATACCGATTATGAGTATGTGATAACATAGCATCATGATATGAGACCCATTGTGATTGTATTAGGCCCATTAAGATGGCATGAGGCCCATTGTGATTGTATTAGGCCCATTATGATTATATGAGACCCATTGTGATTGTATTAGGCTCATTGAGATAGTATGAGGCCCATTGTGATTGTATTAGGCCCATTATGATTATATGAGACCCATTGTGATTGTATTAGGCTCATTGAGATAGTATGAGGCCCATTGTGATTGTATTAGTCCCATTGTGATTGTATTAGGAATTGAGATGGTATGAGGCCTATTGTGATTGTATTAAGCCCATTGTGATTGTATTAGGCCCATTATGATTGTATGAGACCCACTGTGATTGTATTAGGCCCATCGAGATGGGATGGGGCCCATTATGATTGTATTAGGCCCATTGTGATTGTATGAGGCCCATTATGATCGAATGAGGCTCATTATGATTGTATGAGACCCATTGTGATTGTATTAGGCCCATTGAGATGGTATGAGGCCCATTGTGATTGTATTAGGCCCATTGGGATTATATGAGACCCATTGTGTTTGTATTAGGCCCATTGAGATGGTATGAGTTCCATTATGATTGTATTAGGCCCATTGTGATTGTATGTGACTCATTGTGATCATATAAGGCTCGTTATGATTGTATGAGACCCATTGTGATTGTATTAGGCCCATTGAGATGGTATGAGTCTCATTGTGATTGTATTAGGCCTAATGTGATTGTATAAGGCCCATTGTGATTGTATAAAGCCCATTGTGATTGTATTAAGCTCATTATGATTGTATAAGACCCAATTGTGATGTATGGGGCCTATTATATGTGTGAGGCCCATTGTATGTGTGAGGCCCACCATGTTTGGGTGACTATGTACATACCACCCATTCACTTATACCGGGCCATCATGAGGTATGTGATTATAATCATGCTTAGTATACTTCATAATACATGCCCACATGCATCATCCGCATGCTTGTTTTGAGGAGTGATTGAGCATAGTATGTGCCATTGGGGTGATTGTTTACAGGACTCCCTGAGAGACAGAGTTGTCCCACATGAGTGCGTGGTAGCGCAGGTTTGATGCATGACTAGATGGTATGACTCATACATCTCGCATTTTGTGATATGATCACCGTACGCCCTAGCGACATCAGGGCCATGGCCTCTATAGGTATATTGTGGATGGCTAGAGGGGACACCAGAAATGTTTAGTTTTAGCATATGGGCACGATAAATGTCCCTGGGTAAAATTTCCTAAACTCACAAGGCCAAGGGATGCTCCAACGTCTAGACCGAGTGGATATGCATGAGCACATGAAGGCCGTATACTAGTAGGTTGCATCTCCCACTGTGTCGTGGTCTGTTGGAAGGGTGTGTGGCCTTACCTGCCTGAGGGAGTAAGTAATGTTAAGCTGAGTTTGACCAGCTCGTAAATGGGTCCGCTATTAACGAGCCGAACCGATAATGGTAGGCAGATAGTGAGGTCTTTTCCACTTACCCAATTGTACGCTTGATGGGGCGGTAAGCTAACATAGAGTATACTAGACCCCGGTGATGATCTCAGAGATGTACGGTACTGATGTGAGGACTTACGGAGCAGGAGTTGCATACTCAGCATTTGACTATTCATTCACTATCCACTCGGGATGGTGGTGCACTACCTAATCATTATATGTACCATCGCGATGGCCAGAATTTTAGTTGGGGCGAGCGACCAACCTGAGATAAGGAGTTTACCACATTGGGTCTAGCTATCTAAATTTAGGTATGGGAGTTGTTTGAATAGAAGTCCCTTATGATGGACCCCACAGCTTGCAATACCACGTACTATCATCCTGACTTCACACTTTAGCTTGGTCATTTCTTTCACATAGCATATTGCATTACATCCCCAACACATGGCATTTGGTTTACCACAAACCCGCATTATATAACCGATATGCATTGCCGACTCTAATATTGTATGACTCATGAACTTGTCAAAATTTCTGCTTACTCTGATATTGTATGACTCATAAACTTCTCAGTATTTTTACTTACTCTGATATCATCTGACTCATGAACTTCCCAACATTTTCGACGTTGTATGATTTATGGACTTGTATTGTATACTTGACACCTGTGTTGTGCACACACGTACACCACCCTCTAAGCTTTCTATAAGCTTATGCATGATAGATGCGTGTAGGTGATGATTGGACGTAGCCGAGCTGAGGCAGGAGCATGCGACTGAGCTTCTGAAACTTTGATTTTATCTTGTATTTTTCCTTTTATGTATTATACTCAAAGTTTTTTTTATTATAGTGGATATGTGGTGATGTTGTCTATATCTGGGTTATGCTTCTTATGAGATAAATTTATGTTGAAAATCCTCCTTGTAGGATCCCAGGATCGGAATCTAGCGTATGGGCACTGAGAGCCGAGAATGAGGTACTACGGAGGCTGTCGGCACCAAATTTGGTGATCGAGAATTTTTTGAGCTCGGTTTCTGAGTTGGGGGCGTGACATCGAAGGCCTCTTCGATGACATCGAATTTATTGAAGAAATTGGATTAACTCTTTGTACTATTTTGGACTCGTTATCAATTCCTCGAACAATGTTCAATAACATCGAAGGCTTCCTCGATGACATCGAAAGTAGGTTCGATGACATCGAAGGCTACAGAGTCTGGATGATGTTACATCAAAAGTAGGTTCGATGACATCGAAGGCTAAAGACACCTTCGATGATATTGAAGTTAGTTTGATGTCATCAAATGAATCAAGCGAAGTTACGCGGAGTGCGTAAATTTGAGGCAGTTTCAGGATTTTCTAAGGAGGTGCAAAAGGAGATGTTGCACAACTATAAATAGGAGTCCCCAAGGCATCCCTGGGGATTTATCTAATCTATCCATTTCCCCGATTGATATAAGGGTCGTGGGCCTCATAGAGAGTTAGATTCTAATCCTAAGTGGACCACACACTAGGAGACAATAGTGGTTAAAAGTTCACTGTTGAAATCCTCCCTAGGGCCTATTATTAAGCCAATTACCTTAGGATCAATGATGGTTAAATGTCCATGTTGAAATCTCCTTAAGGCCCATTGTTAGGCCCATTTTCATCTCCTCTTATTGGGCTTACCCCAAACTGTTGGGCGCCATTGATGATTGTATTACCCATCTTTCCCTTGTTGGGCTACCCCAAATCGTTGGGCCCCCATTTGATAATAATGCTTTCCACCATACCCTATAGGACCACCCAAGCCTTGGAACCCATCTTGTGTTCATATTGGGCCTTCCATAGGGAATGTGGCCCACCTAGATGCATATGTTTGTCCAAGCTTAGTAACCCAAACCCGAGGCCCACTTAGATGATGAGCATGATCGTTTATAGGTTACGTAGTCCTGGATGTGTGGATCCTACCAAGGCCTGCCTTGTATTCATATCGAGCCCTCATAGGAAAGCCCGGTTGTTCATGATAAAGAGAGTGAGGAAGCCCACTTGTTGTACATAGATTCACCCTATTAACTCACCTTGTGGTACACCCACTTGACTCACCCCATGAGACATATCTATCCCGTATCCAGTTGCTAGGACCTGGGTGTCACGTATATATCATCCACACCGTCCATTTACTTCTTTGGGACAAGTGTGAGGTTTATCCTTGACGTTAGTACACCATCGCCTCTTGCCGTAAATGAAAGAATATGTGGTACCAGATTTAGTATATTCACTATATAGAGCCTATCTTGATGTATGGGCAAGATCCATCGTCCTTCCGATGGACCCCATCTTAGAATATATGATATATTAGTACCTTGGTAAGCTAATGTTAGTATAATGTGGGACATGCCGTGTGAACTCCTATAGTTGTAGAAAGAGCATGTTGTTTAGTTTATACTCTTGGTATGTGACATGCCGATGAAGGTCGATTGTGAATTATTGTTGTCTACCCTATCAGATAATCATGCCTATGTATTTTATTACATTATGATACATGCCCATACGCATCATATGTATGCTTCTTATGAGGAGTGACTGATCATAGCATATGCTGTTAAGCTAGTTTATTATGAGACTCCTTATGAGATGGAGTGGCCCCACATGAGCGCGTAGTACGTGTCAGTTTCATGCATGACTGGATAGTATGATTCATGCATCTCACATTTTTTGTGGTATGATCATTGTATGCCCTAGCGACATCAAGGCCATAGCCTCCATAAGTATATTGTGGATGGCCAGTTAGGACACCGAGAATGTTTAGTTCTAGTATATGGGCATCTAATATGTCTATAGGTGAAAGTCCCTAAACCCCTTGGTACAAGGGATGCTCCAATGTCTAGACCAAGTGGATGCAGGAGCGTCGAGTACCGAATACCAGGAGGTCATGCTTCCCAATGTGTCGTGGTCTGTTGGAAGGGGGAGTCGCCTTACCTGCCTGAGGGAGTAGGTAATGTTAGGCTGGGTCTGACCAGCTCATAAATGGGCCTGTTATCGACGAGCCTGACTAATATTGGTAGGCAGATAATGAGGTCTCTTCCGCTTACCCAGCTATGCGCTTAATGGGGTAGCAAGTGGTGTAGAGTGTATTAGACCCCGGTGATGATCCCAAAGAAGTGCGGTACTCATATGTGGACTTACTAAGCAGGAGTTGCATACTCAGTTTCATTTACTATCTACTCGGGTTAGTAGTGCACAACTAATTTGTTATGTGTACCCTCGCAATGGTAATGATTTTGGTTGGGACGCGACTAATCTGAAATCAAGAGTTTACCACATTGTGTCCAACTATCCAAATCAGGTATGGGCCAGTTTGGAAGAAGTTCCTTGTGATGGACCCCGTAGCTTGCGATACTACGTACTACCATCCCGACTTCACGCTCTAGCTTGGTCATTTCATTCACACCGCATATTACATTACATCCTCAGCACATAGCATTTGGTTTATTATGCTTCTGTATTGCATATCCTAAATAAGGTTAATGGTATTATGGACTCGCCAGTATCTTCATATTGCATTACATTCGCGGCATATGGCATTTAGGTTGTTATGTTTCTGCATTTATATGGCCTAAATGAGGCTGATGGTAATCGTGGTTCGTCAGGAATTGTATATTGCATTGTATCCTCAGCATTTGATATTTGGTTCTCCATGACTCTGCATTTGCATAGCTGATCTGCATTGCATACTATGATATTGTATGACTTATGGATTTGTTAGTATTTTTGCTTACTCTGATATTTGTGTGCTTGGCACTTATCTTACACACACACTTACACCACCCTCTAAGCTTTATATAAGCTTATGCACGATCGTTGCATGCACGTGACGTTAGTTCGCAGTAGCTTTTAAGGCAGGAGCATATGGCCGAGCTTTGTAGAGATTTTATTATATACATGTATTTCTTTTCAGCATTGTAATCAACTATTTATATTAGTAGATATGTGATGATGATGTTGATCTTGTGATTTGGGTACACTTGTGGTTATGCTCCTTTACAAAAAAAAAAAACGCTAAAAAAATCCTCCTTGTAGGATCCCAGGATCGGAATCTGGCGTATGGGCTCTGGGAGTCGAGAATGGGGTACTATGGATGCTGTCAGCACCGGATTCGATGACCAGGAATTCTGTGATCCCGATTTTCGAGTTTGGGGCATGACACATCGAAGAACATCTTCATGTGTGCTTGTGATCCATTCGGGACTACAAAATTTGACAATCTTTATTTTGCTTTAAGTATAAGCACTAACAATCTCCCCCTTTGTTAATTTCATGACAAAACAAAATCATACACGACTCATAATATAACATTACAACTTCTCACAAACTCATCATACAAAATATTATGTGGTTCAAAGATCATTTGTACACCACCTGCAGTATCATATCTTGAAGTTCTTACTTGATTCTCCCCCTTACAATATATATATATATATATATATATATATATATATATATATATATATATCCATCCAATGCAAACAAATATAATCTCAAATCATATCTCCATATATATCATTCATGCATTAAAGAGACCAAGATTGATAAGATTGATATATCCCTGAATATCATAATCTCTCATAATTCTCTCCCCCTTTTTGTCAGAAGTTGACAAAGGAAGAAAGAAATCAAAAGATGCATAATAGGAGACATAAATAACAAAGATAATGTCATAAATAATAAGATCATCCAAATGTATCAAGACAATTATCCAAGTAATCTAAAGATAAATCTAAGTAAGAGTGCAACAAATACAAAGAGTAAAAAAATTATTATAGACCATAACGGATAAATCAATTTGATTCAGAGGAGGACGATGTAGGCATCTCAGGATCATTAATCCTCAAACTCCTATTAAACCGATGAAAGTACTTTTTAACATACTTCATGTGTTGTTTTTTAGTTTGATGGAGTAAGTCCTGGGATACTTGTAAAGCGTCCACCTTCTTCTCTAAACTATCCAACTTATCAGAGAATTGAGAAGGTTGAAAATCAAAATCATTCGTGTCTCCTGACTCTTCTAAATCAACAAAGATGTTGTCCATGCTAACGTCACCTATGGGATCTTCTACATGATCGCCTTGCTGCTCAGGCCTCAAATCTAACTTCATTATGTTCAAGTTTGCATTACCAACGGGAAGTTTGGATTCCAGTGCTTCGATCGCGGGAATTTGAACATTAAAGTGAAAAGCAAGGGAAGTCTTGAGGAATGCACAAGGAATATAACCATGATGAGGGTGGAGGCAATATTGAATAATTAGGATGGAAATCAAAGATGGAAGACAAATACGAATGCCAGATGCAACAGCATGTATAACATGCATCATGAAGGGAGTAAGATCTGTCTTATTCCCTGCCCTGGGATAAACATTAGACGTGAAGATGCGATGAAGAACACGATATTTTGGAAGTAAATTATAAGTGCAGAGAGAGTTACCGGACCACCATTGGGTGTCAAAACCATATAACACCCAGGTAAGAGATTTTCTTTCTGTATTATTAATATCTTCAGAAAGAGTAGGAATTGGTACCCCATAATCCACTATCTCAATATCCATAACGGATGATGTGATGGAGGGTATTATATTGATAGTTTCTTTGATAAATTGAATAGACAATGTTAAGTTATTGGAAGAAACTTCATTAATGGATGTGTACATGCCTTGTGCAATAAACCGGTAAGTCGTCCCACCCCATTTCAAAAATTTCTCCCATCTTACCTCGAAGAGAAGTTCAACTAAACCGTATTAAGCGATATGATCAACAGTAACTGATCACTCAATAATGATACTCTGAGAGTGGAAATCTCATATATTCTCTGGATCATCCTCCGGCGCGCGAATGGTCCGCACAACCCACGGAGCGAAGTGGGAAGAGATACTGAAATGAGGTCTACGAATGGTGCGCTTACTCTGATATTCCATGGAAGAAAATGAGCAAAAATAGACAAATTGGGTGATGGGTTTGAATAGATCAAATTTCTGGAGCAAACCCACCAAAATGAAGGTTCTAGATTCAAAGAAATTAAAAGATTCACAAATAAAGCACAAATAAGAACTTCAATCTAGAAGGAAATAGTAAATAAACCACTTACAAGGAAACTGGGGTGATGGGTTGGCCGAAGGAAGCATTGGCTAGCCGAGGAAGAAGAAGTGGAAATGATGGGTTTTGGAAATTTTCTCCCTTTGAACCCATTTCACGCACAATTCGGCTAGCCCGATCATGTGTCCGACAGGCCAAATTTGTCGATCAGCAATGGGTTGGCTGAACAACCCAATTTTATTTTTTTTACAATTTTTTAATGTTTCTTATATGCAAATAAAAATGAGAATAATAAAAATAATTGTAATAAAGAAAGATTAATTAAAGACAACATAATTAATTAATGCAACATAATCCAATGTCATGTTTTGAATTAGAGAATCTGACACTGTCTAGGGGTTTTATCAAAATATCTGCAAGTTGTTTCTTAGTGTGAATGTATTCAAGCATAATAGTCTTGTCTTCAACTAATTCTCGAATATACTTGTATCATATGCCAATGTGTTTTGTGCGAGAATGTTGAATAAGATTTTTAGAAATGTTTATTGCACTGGTATTATCATAATATCGATTCATAGTGTCTTAATCAATACCATAATCTGGAAACATGCGTTTCATCCACATAAGTTGTGTGCAAGCATTCCCTGCCACAATATATTTAGCTTCTACAATGGATAACGACACTAAATTTTGCTTCTTGCTCATCCAATAAATAAGACAATTTTCAATATAAAAACATCCACCACTTATGGATTTTCTGTCATCAATATTACCTACCCAGTTAGGATTAGTGTATCCAGCAATTTGTAAAGATGTATCATGTAGATACCATAATCCTAAGTTAGCAGTACTTGCAACATATCTAATAATTCTTTTAACAGCAGATAAATGAGATTATTTATGGTTAGATTGATATCTAGCACATATCCCAACACTAAAGGAAATATCGGGTCTACTGGTTGTTAAGTACAACAAACTACCAACCATGCTATAATAAAGATGAGAATCAATACTTTTACCTGATTCATCTTTAGACAATTTAAGTGTTGTAGCCATGGGTGATTAAAATTTTTTACCATTCTCAAAGCCAAATTTCTTCATTAGATTCATAGCATATTTGGTATGAGAGATAAATATCCCATCTTCAAGCTGTTTCACTTGGAGGCCAAGGAAATAATTTAGCTCACCAAACATACTTATTTCAAATTATGATTTCTTTGAATCTGCGAACTTAGAAGAGAGGTCAGTATAAGTTGATCCATAAATAATATCATCTACATGTATTTGTATAATTAACATACCTTTATTACATTTTTTGATAAATAAGGTTTTATCAACACTACCCATTTTAAAATTTTGACTAAGTAGAAATTTAGTTAATTTTTCACACGATACTCTTAGGGCTTGTTTTAAACCATACAAAACCTTTTTTAAGGTGGTATACATTATTAGGAAGTTTGGGATCTTTAAAGCCCTTAGGTTGTTTAACATATACTTCCTTGTTTTAGTCACCTTTTAAGAAGACACTCTTGACATCTATTTGGTATATTTTGGAATTTTTATAAATTGCAATGAAAATAAATAATCTGATAGATTCAAGATGAGCGACTGGTGGAAAGGTCTCATCAAAGTCAATCCCTTCAATTTGAGTGTAACCTTGTACAACCAATCGTGCCTTATTTCTTATAATATTACCTAATTCATCCGATTTATTTTTAAAAATCCATTATGTTCCAATCACATGTTTGTCAGAAGGTCTAGGCACCAGATACCAAACATCATTTCTAATAAACTAATTTAATTCATCTTGCATAGCCAAAATCCAACTTTCATCTACTAGGACTTCATTCACATTAGTTGGTTCTATTTGGGAAGTGAAGCAAACATGATTACATAAGTTTTTCAATTGTCTTCTGGTTTGAACACTAGTGTGATGGTTACCAAGTATTTGATTAGTCGGATGATCCTTGACTAATTAATCTTAGTTTAATATGATTTTAATGATGGTTCAAATTGACTGATAACAATAATTTCATCATCTTGATCAAGTTTGGGTGTGATAGTTTGATCATCGATAACAACATTTATGGATTCTTGTATCACCCCAGTTCTTTTATTTATGACATGATATGCTCTGCTATTTAGAGCGTATTCTAAAAATATATCCTCATTACTTTTAGCTTCAAATTTTCCTAAATGTTCCCGATCTCGTAAAATGAAGTACTTGCTTCCAAAAGTATGAAAATATTTCATAGAAGATTTTATATCAAACTATAGTTCATAAGTTGTTTTATTATTACCTACTCTTATATAAACATGGTTAATATTATAGCAAGCAGTATTAACAGCTTTAGCCCATAGATTTTTAGCTAATTTTAAATTATTTAGCATAACACTAGCCATTTCTTGAATAACTATATTTTTCTTCTCAATAACTTTATTGCTTATGGGTTTTAGGAGCAGAAATTTCATGTAATATCCATGGGCATTACAGTACTTCTCAAAATTTCTATTCTCAAATTCAGTGCCATGGTCACTTCTTATTTTAATTACAAAAAGTTCTTTTTTGGTCCGGATGCGTTTAATTAACCTTTGACTTTGTCAAAAGCATCTGACTTTTCTCTTAAGAAGGCTACCCATAAATATCTAGTGTAGTCATCTACTACAACTAGAAAGTATTTCATTTCACTTGTACTCTTTGTTCGAGTTGGCCCAACTAAGTCCATATGGAGTAGTTCAAGAGGTTTTATGGTGGCCAAGGAGTTCACCTTTTTATGACTACTCCTAATTTTTTTACCTATCTGACAAGAACCACATACTTTATTTTCTACCTTTTTCAATTTGGGTAGACCATGTAGATGATCTCTCTTGCTCAATTTATATAAGTCTCTATAATTTACATGTTCAAGACGTTGATGCCAAAGTTCAGTTTTGTCTGTTTGGATCATGTAACAAGAGTGTCTTGTAGAACAGGAGTCATCAATGATATAACAATTTTCAGAGGTTCTTCGACCATTTAATATTATATGACCTTGATTGTTAATTATCTCACATCTGTGATTAGAAAATTTTACATTATGATTGTTATCACATATTTAAGTTATGCACAACGAATTATGTTTTAATCCTTCAACATATAGCATATCTTTAAAGATAGGCAGGTTGGGAAGTTTTACATTATCTCTTTCGATGATTTTGCAGTTGCTCCCATCTCCAAATGTAACTGAACGTCCATAGATTTGGCTGAAGTCTAATAAAATCACCTTATCGCCTGTCATTTGTCTAGAACATCCACTATCCTGGTACCATCTTGAATGACTATTTGCTTTGAAAGTTGTGTGGATGATAAGACATTTATCTTTTGAAACCCATTTCATTATAGTTTTGGGTTTAAGAGGATCTCTTACTATTCGTTGTGTTTAGGAGTAAGAGTTTTTTTTGTTTCTATTTACTCTGTTATTTCTAGAGTTGGATTTCAAAAGCTCTTTAGCAAGTTCACTCCTTATCTACTAGAGGAGGATTATTATTTCTCCTTTAATATTTATGGTAGTTGGCATTAGTTTTTGGATTATAAATTTTTTGAAACAATTTTTCATTCTTCTTTACTACTTCCTTTATAATTTCTTCTGTAGACTTTAAAGATTCTCCTCTTACAAATATGAGAACAGAATTTTTAGATTTTTCTGTGCAACTTTTAATATATCCCAAGCCAGATTTGTCACCACTTCGTCGAGATGTAGTTAATAAATTTTCAAGTCTCTGGTCACCTTGGGTGTATATCCAAGTATCTCATGAAGTCTTAAGTGAAGCAACTTCTAATTTTAAATTCTCATTTTCAGTTTTGAGATTTTAAATTTTAAAAATTTACAAGCTTAAATCTACTCTGGTTTTCTCAAAATAATCAGAAGAATGAGATTTTTCCAAAACTAATTTTTCAAGATCTAGTTGAAGTTTAGTAAAGTTTTCTTTTTGAATTTTCAGTTTAACCGCAATCTTACAACTTTCTTTCTATAGGGCATCATAAGCAATTTGAAGATCTTCTTCATTTTCTGTAACATCCCACATCCTCAGTACACGGGTGTTACTATTAAACCTTGCTAAAATACTAAGAAGTCAAAATTTTCAAGTAAATCTAACTTAAACCTAGACAAGAAACAAACCATTAACACCAGAGTCTCTTATGAAAAGAGCATACACGTTAGGGGTGTTCAACATACTAAGAAAATGGGGCCTGGACATGCCTATGACCCTAACATTTCTTTTAAACTGTTGACACTCAAACCTGGGACAATCTGCCCTCAGATCAGTGGGAATCCACAAGGGGACAATACAATCACATCTGATGGGCCACCCGAATAAGGATAGTCCTGATTTCTGGCCTGGCCCCTCAGATGGGACCACCAAGGAGGATGAATGGTGTGGATTGCAAGATCCCATCACAATGGGGTCCACATCAGCGTGAACATGCACCATAATGTAAGTGTTATGGTTTTTAGCTCTTATAGTGTCAAATTTTGTAGTGCCAAAACCTCTTAGAATCTGTCTTATCCAGCTCCTCTACATAATGAAGAATGTGCATCTCTCAAGGACAATAGTCTTTAGTTCAAGAACTTCAAAGGCAAGTATACTTGTTCATGTTCAAGCACAACATCAAGTGTGAATTCAAGCTTTCAAGCTTCAAGGTTCAAGAGTTTCAAAGCTTCTTACAAGTCAAGATAACGTTCCTAGACTTTGAATCTCAAGTTCAAGCTTCAATATTAGTCAATGTCAAGCTTCAGAAGTCTTAAGTTCAAGTTTCATCATATCACAAGATCTTAAGCTTCGTGAACTTCAAAGAACGACTATCAACTGAAGAAAAAGATGATTTAATGTTCATATATCAGTAACAAGGTATAAATGACCTTAGATTGACCTTAGGGTAGGTCATTTTGAATACATAATTCAATTAGGTCATTTTATAAGTGAATAGACTATTTCTCGACTAGTCTAAGAAATTCCTCGACTAGTCCTAAGTTTGTTACAGATTTTTGGAATTTTTTGTTAAGCCTCGACCAGTCCTGGAGACTGCTCGACTGGTCGTATGAACTGTGCTCGACTCGTGCTCGACCAGTCCTTCAGCCTTGACTTAAAGTCCAGCAACTAAATTAGGTTCCACATGACCAGTCGTGGACAGGTCATGACCAGTCATGGAGGTCCCTCGACCAGTCATGTAGGGCCTACGACTAGTCGTAGAATGGCTTTATCTTATTGCACCCAAATTTCAAAAATTCATTAGTTCTACGACCAGTCGTGGAGACCTCAGGACCAGTCGAAGACGCGATTTCTTCACTTATAAATGGAGCACGAATTTCAGAGTTTATATTTAATTAAAGCTAAATCAATACGCCACTCTAAGAGATAAGTTAGTGATCTTTTTAAACTATATTGTGCTCATTTGATATTCTCTTTTATTACTTTCTTTGCATTTGATTTTGAATTTTTGCATTCCAATTTTATTTGAAAAAGGGATTGAAGTATTCCCATTTCTTGGAATTAAAATCAAATCAAGTTAGCCCAAGGTGCTTTAAATCTAAAATCAATTTAAAACTTAGAACCATTTCGTAAGTGAGTTTGGACATTGAACTTCTACGTTGAACTTCTACTCCGACTTGGTTCTTCCGGGCTACATCTAAAGGAGAATATCCAAGTATTTTACATTATTATAAATTTTCGTATTTTAGTTTTATTGAGATTATGCTAGAAAAATCTCTCTATTTTGGTTTATCTGAGGTGATCCAGAAAACTTAAAATGTGGGGTTTTTGACATAATTGTGAGAGTTTTAGGTGAAAAACCTATTTTCATAGTGAACGCTTTTATCCACTGTGTGAGGATATTATGAGTGGAGTAGTTGTGTGGCTATTTTTATAAACAGTTAGTGTACACACAAGTGAACCACTATAATTTCTGGTCTTCTAGATTGATTGTTTATTTATTTTTGTGGATGATTGTAATTTTCCTTTTACATTTGTGGAGAATGTTGTAATCCCTATGTGGATGTGTGGGAATGTTGTAATAGCTTAGATTTTCCTTCTTGCTATTTATTTCTTTATTCCTCTGTATCAGTTTGAGTTTTTGATACACAAATAGTTCTAGTAAGGTTGTCCTTCCATAAACCCTTGGTTTTTATGGTGTAAGTGTGAGACCCGACCCAACTTCACATGTGTGCATGTGTGTTTGTAAGTATGCATCTCATTTATTTTGGTCTTGCGGTCCTACCGATCAAATTTTGGCGACCCACGACTCTTAGATAGTGTTTGCGGTCATCCTTGAGTTCGGCCACGTAGACCTAACTCGGATTGACCTGAGACCTATTCCATTGTGACCGCATCGTCGCCACTGTTCCAACGCCGCGACTCGCTCATAAATCTGACTTATAGATCAAAAGTTATGAGCATTTCATCTCGTGGCCCACTTTTTGTACAAAAAATATATGGACCACTTTTATGACACAACTTCCCATTCACACCACCTACACACACTGCATAATTGAATGGAATTGTCACCACCCAAACCTAGTCTAAGTATAGCAACTTTGTTATTGTCACCATAAGCCATCATTTGCTTTCTTACAACATAATCATTACTTCCCTTAAAAAGCTTTTCCCTCTCATTTCTCTCTCTCTCTTCTCTTCTTCTCTAGCAGTTTCCCTCCATTTCTCTAGCCCATTTTTCCAGTCACCTTCCTCCTTAATCCCCCACCATCTAACCCTTGAAACCCCATCTCCACCATTGATCCATCTCCCTTGGTCCTAAAGGACCTTAGTGTGGAAGTTTGGTGGTCATCTTTAAAGTGGGTGACTATTCTTTTGTTGAATTCCTTTATTTTCCTTAATCTCATTATTTTTTCATGGATGGATCATATGGGACCCACCAATCCATGGTGGGGATCTCATTTGATCCCATGGATGTGGCCCTTTGGTCCATCCTACATGCAAGTCATGATCCATGATGGGGCCATTCTCTATGGACCCCATCATGATGTATGTAATGATCCACTCCATCTTAAGGTCATCTAGACCTTAAGGATCATGTTGGGATGGCATCCCAACCATCCATAGCAATTATAGATCATGTATGTAGTGATTTTATGTTGCATGCACAATCAATATAGTTGTATGGGTATGATTCATTCTTCGGAGGGCCCATTAGTGGCGGGGCCCTACCCCTATGGCCGGATTACCTTTTTTCTTCTTCTATCTTCTCTGATGTGTGGATGATGATGTGTGTGTGGCCCATTTAGTGGGCCTAGGATTTCCCAAAACAAATAAAAAATAAAAATCCAGCAAGGTGGGACGCCCTTACCACCCAACTCCATGATCTTTGGAGACCTTAATCAATGCATGCAAGTGTCCTAGTCTTAGTCTGTGATCTGGACATATGTGGGGCCTACTGAAGAAAGCCACACACCCTTTTTATGGCTGAGATTATTGAGATATAGGCTGATGTGTCCAGCCATGTATTGATGTTCAGAAATTTCTGGACAGATTTTTTGCTGGACTTGGGCTTGAATTTGAGACTGATTAGGGGACTTTTTGTACCCATCAAATATACTTTTCTGAAAGGTGGGGATATCATCTTGATGTCTCCTAAATTTCAGCCCCATCTGACCTTCATTGGGGTCCCAAAGGTGTGGTCCAAGTGAGGTGGACAGTCTGGATTTTCTGCACTATTCTAGCAACATTCCACCCTGGATAGGTTGGAATTCCAAAATTTATTAAAATACTTTTGGGTGTCTAAAAATTATGAAAATTTATAAGGAGCTGGTTCACTCATGGTAGGACTCACCTACAAAATTTTGTGGCCAATGAACACCTGTACACACCATGGTGGTAGCTGGACCGGCCCATTACAATATGGTATCCCGATCAGTCCGATTTTCATGACAGATTGACTTCTTTAAATAAATTAAAATATTTATAGATGTTAAAAATTATAAAATTTTGTGAAGTTATTTTTTACCTATGATGGGACCTACATACCAAAATTTAGGGCCAATGAACCCCTGTACACACCGTGGCGAGGGCCGGACTGGCCCACCACGTTGGGACGTCCATATTTGTCTAATTTTTTAGACAGACTATTTTGTCTAAATTAATTAAAATATATAGGAATATCCAAAAATTCTAAAATTTTGTGGAGGTGTGGCCCACATATGGAAGTGTCACTTTGTAAAATTTCAGCCCCAACTGACCCCATTTGGGCATCCAAAAGAATGGGCCAAGATGATTGGATTGCAAAATGTTTCTGCTGTGCAGTCCAGCAATATGCCTTGATAAAAACTATAATTCAAAAATGTTTCCTTTAATGGTGGGCCACCTTTTTGGGTTTCCTCTTATTGTATGCATGATGAGGGACCTCAGCCTAAATTCTTAGAATTTTAGAGGCCTTGGGCTCACTCCAATGGAGTGCCCAAATTTAGGATAGCAACATGTTAAACTTATGCTTGGCCTTTGGGCTGAAATTTCGAGGAGTGGGGCTCACCACATTGTGAAGAATCTTAGAGGTAACAATTTATACCTGTAGTTCCTTAAATGTTGGGTTTAATAAATGCACTGTTGAGGCCCACCATAGTTGAATTTAATTGGGTCCATGAATGTGGCTAGTTGTTGAACTCTTTAGGCCCGATTGGGCTAGAACTTCCAGATAGGCCCATTAAACTCTTGGGCCATTTTTACCATATTATTGTGTTGGATTAGTGGAGCGGATTACACAAGTATATGGGCCCTTGGTTGCCCACCAAATCAACTTTATACTTGGGTGGGTTGTAAGCCCAACATACTTGACTAAGAGCATGACATTTGCCCATGTGATTTGAGCAATGGGCTGCCCACTAGGCCACCACAATATATAGGATTAGTGGCCTTTATGTTGGGCCCTAACCTTTCCCCTATAGATGTAACAGTCCAGATTTTTTGCCAACCTGAAATTCGACGTCTTTAGGAAATGGGCCGCTCCTAACACATTATTAACTTGTCAAAACTGAATCTCAGAGTCTAAAATCGCTTCTGAACCCATTTCCTTCACAAATCCCACCCTTCACCACCTTGTTCTTTCAATTTTTCTAAGTACTTTCACCCTAGACCCTATCTTAAACTAGTTAAGTATTATAACTTGGATCACCTTATATACAAACTACAAAGGCCTGAGTACCACCTCGACCAGAAATCACTTAGGATTAAATCCTTTAGAAATGAAACAAAGTAACTAAATGTTAAACTAGATTAGCTACGAAATCCGTTTGAATCACTTTAAATACGATCTGCAAGACCCAAAACTTGTAGAATCATTGACGCTAGGTTACCCTAAAACCTAAGACCAAACTTATTACCCGGCTGCTCTCGGGAGCATCCTGAAACTCCGTATCTGATCTGGACCGCACGACGGAAGTCTGAATAACTCGAAGTTAAGGACTTAGGACCACCTCACTGGGCTTGACAACCATCTCAGAAATCAAATCCAGCCAGTATCCCACGGCTGTTCGCTTAAACCCGGAGCGAGAGAGTGTGAAAACACTTATTTCATTACAAAATAAATATCTTGAAAAGTAATCTGAGACTTGTCGCCTGCGGGTCAGTATTAAGCAACCAGACCGTCAGAATCTGACCAAATTACACCCTAGGGTCAAGAAAAATTTCATAAACATTTACATGTACTCGGAACTTCGGATCTAGATCTGCTGACCGTTGAACTGAAACTGGCCTGCCACGCGTGATCTGAGAATCCGACTGAAACGAAAACTTAACTCCATGTAGATCCAATGTCTGTGAGCTTAAGTCCGACCTTTGGCTCAAGGAGGCCAGCCAGAAGTCCTCCGTTGAGCTGAAAAAGGTCCACTTTGGTTGTAACCCAAGTATACCTTGACCTAGAGTCTATTTCGGTGAGTTTTTAGACTATATAAGGACCTTAAACCCTCTCTCATTGCAGCCATACGAATTTGAGAGAGAAGAGAGAAAAGAGAGAAAATGTGGGAGATGTGGGAGAATCTCCCTGCCGTGCTTCCCTGCCGCTCCACGGGCTCCACCACTCCGTTCTAATCGCTTTTTCGGTGATTCCGGCTCCGTTTCTAGGTAAGAAACCCTAACCCTAAACTAATTTAGGGTTTTGATAGTTGTAGGTTATGAAATAGCTAACAGAAAATATGTTATATGTTACCAAACTACCGTATACGAAAGCCTAGCAAACCTACAACTTCATTGCGATTCTACGACAAAAGGTGCAGACTTTAGGTGTATAGGTTATGGTTTTCAACGCTTTCAATGTCAGATAATGATAGATTCATGATCTGCATGCAATTGCACATGTACAAAGTGCTTTCTGTTTACTGTTTCGATTAAAGTTGTGGAATATGAAATTTTACATATTCTAGGTATTCGTAGAAAATACCGTATACGTATATTTTTTAGAAATGTGTTTGACATGATTAATTGTTGTATGAATATACGATGTATGGATAAAATACTTATTTGGCAAAAGGATTCGCCCAAATACATGTTTTACAAATATACACTATATATGTAGAAATACTGTACTGTAGAAAGTGCCGTATATGTATATATTTTAGAGATGTGTTTGCCATAATTATTTGTCATATAAATATATTATATATGCATAAAATACTCGCTTGGTGAAAGGACTCACCCTAATACATGTTTGCTAACATACACTAAGTATGTTAAATAGTGTATGTTAAGTGTTTGTGAAAATGCTTGTGTGAGTAAGTGTTGGATGTTGAAGCCTTGGAGGGTGTTGAGATGGGATTCTCAATTACCTTAGACGCATGTATGATTACCTCCATGAGGTTGTTTACTTAAACCTTTTACTTTTGCAATATATGTGTTTATATTCCTATTTATGTAGTGCATTACAACATGCTTTATAACATGCTTTATAACATGCTTTATGACATGCTTACTAACATGCTTGAATTATTTGTTTATCATGCTTTACTCCACATTCTACTAATAAGGATTGATTGAGTTTGGGACTATGTCTATAGTCCAGACAGTCGGTATTAGACTTGAGATCGTGGTTAAGTTTTTGTCACCACGTAAGATGTGTTTGATGAACCTGAGTCATACGTTAGTTGGCGACGGTGGTTAGGCCACGTGAAGTGCTTATGGACTTCATGTCGCCCAATTGATTGTGGCTCGAGCTAGTCAGGCTCGTCAAGTAACCCGATCTGTCTAATGTATGTTCACCATGTTTATACGCTACTGCTTGAACCTAGGGTACCAAACTTTCCAGTGAAATCCCTTTTAACTATGGTACCTCGATCCACTAAGACTCATGAGCCGGGCATGGTGGTATAGGATACCGTGGTCGAGCTGTCGGCCTACATTGGGGCCACGTGCCTCCTCATAGTGACCAGTGAGCAACCAGACTCATGAGCCGATTATGGTGGTATGAGACACTATATTCGTGCTGTCGGCCTACATTGATAAGGTGATGGGGGAGTGGTGCAACGAATGCAAGCAACAGCACAGCGACCCTTTGTAGTGACCTCGAGCATACTCTGAAATCGCAGTAAGAGTTTTGCCGCGGTATATAGAGTATGAACTAGGCCTATTTCTGTATAGTGATGAATCGTTTAAGAGGTGATGAGGGAGTGGTGTAACCTTTGTGCGTAACAGCCCTGACAGCCTTTGCAGTGACCTAGAAAAACACACCATCGTCTAAGATTAACTAGGACTGACAACCCTAGAATGGATCATGTTTGGGAATGATACAAGGGAGGTACCTTAGTTTTCCAATCCTACTGTTTGAAATAGACTAATAAATACTCGGTAATCATGCTCATCATGCATTGCATGTGCCTGGAAGATGTGGAGCAATGAGGGATGAAAGCATGCCGCAAACGTGAGATGGTGTCGCACGAGGGAGGGTGTGGTGAGGGCATCCATCATGACTGCATTCATACTTGCATTAACAAGAGTAGTTAGGAGTGTTTGATTTTACTGTTTTATCATTACTGCTTGACTGTATTGATAACATGTTAACCTATGCTTTATTGTTCCACTGAGTTGATCACTCACTCCCACATTACGGGACGGTGTTGTGCACACCAACAAGATTTGTTGAGTTTCAGGTGATGGCGATGCTTATGAAGCAGAGCCGGACTACTTCTATGATGATGAGGAGTTCTCCTATCTGTATCTCTCTGACAGGTTTATGAAGACCTGGTAATGTATTGACGGGGCTATGGTACTCGGGATAGAAGACATTACACTTCCTCACATTTGGTAAATTTTAGAATTGTACTTGTAATTATTTAACCTGGTAACGTTATCACACTCTGGAGACCCACCATAGTTTATATATGTTATTTATCTATCACAGTCTTCCACTTGCAATTTAACTGTATCTGGAGTATGATATGTTGTTTAGGCTTAATCTCACTCAAGTTCAATGCATGAATACAGTCAACATTCAATCATCATTCATTTTGTTGCATAAGTGAGGTTCTGGAACTCGGGAGTTGAGTTTATGCTCGACTCCCGATTTTCGGGATGTTACAGATGGTATCAGAGCATGATTTGGATTAAATTGGACCTGGGTTATGGTCACACGATGCACACTGACGCACTCTGACTTAGGAGGGAGCGACGAAATGTAGAAACTGACTTAGGATTTTCCAAATTTGCCGAACGGCGAAACCGACCAAAATCGACCGCTGAGATTGGGCCGTACACACCCATGATCACGCGAAACAATCCCGAATCACTTCTAGGCTGTCAGTCGATGGGTTTGAGTCGTTCCTTAGAGACGAATGTCCTTAGGTTATAGGTCAACCACAACACCAAAGCCTAAAACCCCTTTCTATCCAATTCTTTCAAACTCTCTCCTTGTACCACTTCATCCTTCAATTTTTTTTCTAAGTCCTTTCACACTAGGTATAAGTTCTAACGTATAAATGATGAAGAATAATACTAAAAAAAAAGTTACTATAAATAATAAATATATGTATAAATTAGACTTTTGACCATTCAAATTTTAGAATCTAACCAAATAAATAGGTTAGTTGGATATATTAGCTCCTCCTACCCCAAAATCATATGCTACATGTTATATAAAATCATTCTGGTTTGCATTTTGGCCCCGATACGGCTCAAAATGGAGTCGGGGGCCAAACGGAGCACTTCCGGAGGGAACCAGGGTGGGCCCCATACTTTTTTGGAGCCTAAGAGACTGGTGGGACACGCCCATGGGGCCCCCCTTTACAAACCACAAATTTTTTGTCGAGTTCCTCTCCAAGTCGGTGAGGCCTCGCCGGTTTTTTGGTTGGGCTGGGCCGGCCGGCCAGGCCGATCGTGTTTGGGGGCTTGGGGAACCCCCTGGTGTATGGGTCGTTGTCTAAAAACTACCTTAGGGCATACTCCCTTCACAAACTCACCTTCCAAGCTCTCCTTTCTTCATAAAAATCTCAGATTTTTCACAAAACCACCTCTCCAATCCCCTTCTCCCTCATTTTCGTGTATTTCCTTCGTCACCCTACTGTAAACTCTCTGCCCTTACTGTCTACCCTCTCCTTTCCCTCTCATTTGAGCTTTTACACTCCCATTTGAAGCTCCAAATTGTGTGAACTTCATCACCCATTCTATCCCTTCACTTTTTTCCTTCAACCTCTAGCATTTGGGCCTTTACAACATCTGTTGGGCCCCAAATCCATGGAGAACCAAAAACTCCACCCTTTTCTCTCCGTTTCTTCATTTTTCCATGGCTTTATTCGAGGACGTTAGGGCCCGTTCGGCCAAATTGCACTAGGTGAGTTTAAGGTGGATAAAATTGTAAAGGTACAATAAATGCATGTGTAAAGTATTGTCCTTGGATTGGGTGTATCCCATGTTTTCCAATGCCATGTTTGGAATGTATGCAATGAAAAGTATATCCCGGGTTTTCCTGTCAAATTACACTTAGCAATTCCTCATCATAGGATATGGAAATCCCATCTCACCCTTTCCCACACAAGGCTCATTTTTCAAAGCTTATACCAATTATTTTAATCCCCACCCACCCTCCTACCGACATGTCATTCCCAATCCTAAGGAAGGAGTAGTAATATAGTCCTATTTAACACAACTTAAGACCACTGGCCACATAGGCCCATGGAGTTTTGGACCTAGAATGGTAATCCTAGATTTCGAAAGACCTAAAAGTGTAGGAAATCCAACAAATTTATAATGTGAACCTTAAGACCCTCTTAGTTGAAATGAGCATATATGAAATGCTCGAGAGTAGTTAAGTTTGAGTCCGTTACAACTCAATTCCACTTAGACAACGTTTGACCCTACGCGATAAATAAATTCTTAAATTAGAAATAATCTGAAATTATCTAGTGTATGAGCATAGACTTTGGACTACACCTAAATTAAGACTAGACTACCGGTTACATTAGAGAATGCCAGAGACCGATAGATGTAGTTAGGTTATCAATACACCTCTTTGATCTGGGTGGCGCAGCGGAAGCGTGGTGGACCCTACCCCACTGGCCCAGGATCAAAACTGTGCTCGTTGAATATGACCAATATAGAAGCCCTAACAAGTTCTACTATGAGAAAAATGTTTTAGGATGATCTAGTAAGATTTGATTCACCATTTCCTTGGACATAGATAATAATAAGGACTCTCTTAGACTAAGACCTAAAGGGCAACCTTAGACAAGGACAATTTGAACCTTTCTGTGATTGGGCATTCCCTAAGTTTTTAGAGTGATCGGTCTACGGAGTTACTGAAATATACAACTGCGAAGCATTCGCGGCTTGACCCAATTCTCAATCCTGGGTGACTACCAGTGAACTCACTGCTTGACCGAGCAGAAGACCAGGATCCACCAGGATTCGGAAGGGATACAATGAGCTTCCTATCCTGGCCCGGTAGATGATTGATGTATCGAGATCAAGCCCACTATAAATGTCTCTCCGTGTTGGTCAAACAATGAAAACAGCTATCTTATTCTAAATAATTCGGGATTATCGTCGAGACTCCAAATTGGTAAAGAAATATATTGTAGCAAACCATCAGGATATTCGAAATGGATAAAGAAATAAGTTTTAAGGGGGGTAGACTAAAATGAACCAGACTAGTGTATACCCTACGCACTAAAACATAAACAAATAAATAATTAAATCTTTGCTTATTACCCTTAGGCAATTTTGAGGACGAAATTTTATTTTAAGGGGTGTAGATTGTAACAGCCCGGATTTTTTGCTAACCTGGAATTCGACGTCCTTAGGCAATGGGCTGCTCCTAACACATTATTAACTTGTCAGAACTGAGTCCCACAGTCTAAAATCACTTCTGAACCCATTTCCTTCACAAATCCCACCCTTCACCACCTTGTTCTTTCAATTTTTCTAAGTACTTTCACCCTAGACCCTATCTTAAACTAGTTAAGTATTATAACTTAGATCACCTTATATACAAACTACAAAGGCCTGAGTACCACCTCGACCAGAAATCACTTAGGATTAAATCTTTTAGAAATGAGACAAAGTAACTAAGTGTTAAACTAGATTAGCTACGAAATCTGTTTGAAACGCTTTAAATACGATCTGCATGACCCAAAACTTGTAGAATCATTGACGCTAGGTTACCCTAAAACCTAAGACCAAACTCATTACTCGGCTGCTCTCGGGAGCATCCTGAAACTTTGTATCTGATCTGGACCGCACGACGGAAGTCTGAATAACTCGAAGTTAAGGACTTAGGACCATCTCGTTGGGCTTGACAACCATCTCGGAAATCAAATCCAGCCAGTGTCCCACGGCTGTTCGTTTGAGCCAGGAGCGAGAGAGTGTGATAACACTTGTTTCTTTACAAAATAAATATCTTGAATAGTAATCTGAGACTTGTCACTTGCAGGTCAGTATTAAGCAACCAGATTGTCAGAATCTGACCAAATTACACCCTCGGATCAGGAAAAATTTCATAAACATTTACATGTACTCGGAACTTCGGATATAGATCCGCTAACCGTTGAACTGAAACTGGTCTGCCACGTGTGATCTGAGAATCTGACTGAAATAAAAACTTAACTCCACGTAGATCCAATGTCTGTGAGCTTAAGTCCGACCTTTGACTCAAGGAGGCCGGCCAGAAGTCCTCCGTTGAGCTGAAACAAGTCCGCTTTAGTTATAATCCAAGTATACCTTGACCTGGAGTCTATTTCGGTGAGTTTTTAGACTATATAAGGACCTTAAACCCTCTCTCATTGCAGCCATACGAATTTGAGAGAGAAGAGAGAAAAGAGAGAGAAAATGTGGGAGATGTGGGAGAATCTCCCTGCCGTGCTTCCCTGCCGCTCCACGGGCTCCACCACTCCGTTCTAAACGCTTTTCCGGCGATTCCGGCTCTGTTTCTAGGTAAGAAACCCTAACCCTAAACTGATTTGGGGTTTTGATAGTGTAGGTTATGAAATAGCTAACAGAAAACATGCTATAGGTTACCAAACTACCGTATACGAAAGCCTAGCAAACATATCGACTTCGTTGCGATTCTATGACAAAAGGTGCGGACTTTAGGTGTATAGGTTATGGTTTTCAATGCTTTCAATGTCAGATAATGATAGATTCATGATCTGCATGCAATTGCATATGTACAAGTGCTTTCTGTTTTCTGTTTTGATTAAAGTTGTAGAATATGGAAGTTTACATATTCTAGGTATTCGTAGAAAATACCGTATACGTATATTTTTTGGAAATGTGTTTGACATGATTAATTGTTGTATGAATATATGATGTATGGATAAAATACTTATTTGGTGAAAGGATTCGCCCAAATACATGTTTTACAAATATACACTATATATGTAGAAATACTGTATTGTAGAAAGTGCCGTATATGTATATATTTTAGAGATGTGTTTGCCATAATTATTTGTCATATAAATATATTATATATGCGTAAAATACTCGCTTGGCAAAAGGACTCGCCCTAATACATGTTTGCTAACATACACTAAGTATGTTGAAATAGTGTATGTTAAGTATTTGTAAAAATGCTTGTGTGAGTAAGTGTTGGATGTTGAAGCCTTGGAGGGTGTTGAGATGGGATTCTCAATTACCTTAGAGGCATGTATGATTACCTCCATGAGGTTGTTTACTTAAACTGTTTTCTTTTGCAATATATGTGTTTATATTCCTATTTATGTAGTGCATTACAACATGCTTTATAACATCCTTTATAACATGCTTTATGACATGCTTACTAACATGCTTGAATTATTTGTTTATCATGCTTCACTCCACATGCTACTAATAAGGATTGATTGAGTTTGGGACTATGTATATAGTCCAGACAGTCGGTATTAGACTTGAGATCGTGGTTGAGTTTCTTGTCGCCACGTAAGATGTGTTTGACGAACCCGAGTGGTACATCAGTTGGCGACAGTGGTTAGGCCACGTGAAGTGCTTATGGACTTCATGTCACCCAATTGATTATGCACTCAAGCTAGTCAGGCTCGTCAAGTAACCCGATCTGTCTAATGTATGTTCACCATGTTTAGACGCTACTGCTTGAACCTAGGGTACCAAACTTACCAGTGAAATCCCTTTTACCATGGTACCTCAATCCACTAAGACTCATGAGCCGGGCATGGTGGTATGGGACACCGTGGTCGAGCTGTCGGCCTACACTGGGGCCACGTGCCTCCCCGTAGTGACCAGTGAGCAACGAGACTCGTGAGCCAATTATGGTGGTATGGGACACTATATTCGTGCTATCGGCCTACATTGATAAGGTGATGGGGGAGTGGTGCAACGAATGAGAGCAATGTACACACATGACCCTTTATAGTGACCTCGAGCATACTCTGAAATCGCGGTGAGCCTTAGAGTCTTGCCGTGGTATATAGAGTATGAACTAGGCCTGTTTCTGTATAGTGATGAATCGTTTAAGAGGTGATGGGGGAGTGGTGTAACCTTTGTGCGTAATGCCAATGCGGCCTTTGCTGCAAAGTGACCTAGAAAAATACACCATTTTTTGAGATTAACTAGGACTAACGACCCTAGAATGGATCATGTTTGGGAATAATACAAGGGAGGTACCTTAGTTTCCCAATCTTGCTGTTTGAAATAGACTAATAAATACTCGGTAATCATGCTCATCATGCATTGCATGTGCCTGGAAGATGTGGAGCATTGAGGGATTAAAGCATGCCCCAAACATGAGATGGTGTCGCACGAGGGAGGGTGTGGTGAGGGCATCCATCATAACTGTATTCATACTTGCATTAATAAGAGTAGTTAGGAGTGTTTGATTTTACTATTTTATCATTATTGCTTGACTGTATTGATAACATGTTAACCTATGCTTTATGTTCCACTGAGTTGATCACTCACTCCCACGTTATGGGACGGTGTTTTGCACACCAACCAGATTTGTTGAGTTTCAGGTGATGGCGATGCTTATGAAGCAGAGACAGACTACTTCTATGATGATGAGGAGTTCTCCCATCTGTATCTCTCTGACAGGTCTATGAAGACCTGGTAATGTATTGATGGGGCTATGGTACTCGAGATAGAAGACATTACACTTCCTACCATTTGGTAAATTTTAGTATTGTACTTGTAATTATTTAACCTGGTAACGTTATCACACTCCGGAGACCCACCATAGTTTATGTATGTTATTTATCTATCACAATCTTTCGCTTGCAATTTAACTATCTCTAGAGTATGATATGTTGTTTGGCTTAATCTCACTCATGTTCATTGTACGAATATAGTCAACATTCAATCATCATTCATTTTGTTGCATAAGTGATGTTCTGGAACTCGAGAGTTGAGTTTATGCTCGACCCCCAATTTTTGGGATGTTACAATGGACCCATAGTAGTATATATGGGTTGGGATATGTGTGTTCCCCTTGGACCCATGTTTTGGATAGTCCTTGGCCGCCTTTCTGAAGCCCAACATGAATGTATGTGTATGTAATGGCTGCCCATTTCTTATTTCTAATGTTGTGTGAGCTTTGGGCCTTGATCTGTGATCAATTAGAGATGGGCTACCTCTTGGGGACCAATTGTGGTTGGACGTCTACATGGGTGGCCGTAAGGTTGGCTCATGGGCTTCTATGGGTGGTTAAAGGCCCACCATAGATCCTTGCTAGTCTCAATTCATCTATTTAGGCCCATATCATTGTTCTCCTTAGTCTCGTGGGCTACCCCAGGTATATGGGCCTCCACTAGAGGTTGTATTCCTTATGAGAAATTGGTTAAGTACCTAGACCCTTCATGGTTAAGTAGAGAGTTCATCTTCACTTCATTGGCACCCCCTATTCATCTTCATGGCCTACTCCCATACGCATCATATGCATGCTTGGTTGAGGTATGATTGGCCATGATTGTGTCATTGTGTAGGAGATGTTGGTATCTCCCCGAGAGATGGATGCTTGGGATTGATGCATGTGTGATTGCGTGATTTATGCATCTGGCATTTCATAGCTTATGGATATCCGTCCTTACTTCATCAGGGCCTTGCCTCCACAGGGGTATTCGTGGATGGCAGTACGTGTGGACACCGAAAATATTAGTTGAGCATACCAGGTGCATAGGATGCCCATGGGTGAAATTTCCAAAACTTCCATGGTACCAAGGATCTGCTCCAACGCCGTGACCGGGTGGGATATATGAGTGCACGAGGGCATTATACCATTAAGTCGCGACTCCCACTGTCGAGTAGTCGGTTGGATAAGGGTGTGGCCTTACCTGCCTGATGTGAGGAGGCATTGCTAGGCTAAGTCTGACTAGCTCGTAAATGGGTCCCCTACCTTCAGGCCTTGTTGGTGATTGGCTGTCCACAGGTGGGCAGTGAGGTCTCTTACGCTCGTTTGACTGTGCGGAGTCTGTAGAGCGGTAGCCATTCAGCAGTGTAATGGACCCCGGTGTTTTCTTTATGATCGAAAATGTACATGACTTGTGGTTTGGATATGAGCACTGACATTACTTGCATTGCATTAGTATTGGTTGCACAAGCCCCTTCATACATTGCCTTGGCATGGCAGCCAATACTCATTGCATCTTATTCATGATAAGCCTGGGAAAGGCCAGTGATATCCTCATTGATTATGCTTCTCTCCTTGTATCTCCTACTACTCTTCTATGCACCATTATCACACACCAACACCACCCTCTAAGCTTCTATAAGCTTATGCACGATTGAACGTGTAGGATACTTTAGGCAGGCGACATAGCAGTAGAGCATGGACTAGAGCTGAGCATTTGAGGACTCCAGTGTTGCTGACCTTTCTCTCTTTTCCTCTTATCTCATGTATGTCCTTTTGGACCTTATGGATGATTGTAAAAGTTTAAATTTATAGTGGATTTTGTGATGTGTGCCTTTGTTATTCTCAGATGTTCTTGTTGTGATCTTGGGTATGCTCGTATTGGTAATGATTATATTGTTATGAAAAATCCTCCTTGTAGGATCCCAGGATCACAACCTGCCTCAGGAGCCGAGAAGGGGGTACTATGGAGGCTGTTACGGCTAGAACCGGCCATCGGGTTCCTTGTAATTCCGGTTACCGGGTCTGGGGAGTGACAGGAGTTGGTATCAGAGTATAACAAGTAATTCTGGAATAACTCAGGATAACATCGCATGTTTACCAAAAACATAAGACAAGTAGTGTCCCGAGATTCTTCTCTTCGCTCCGTATTGAGCCTATAATTGTCTTGATTCCTTGCGACGTCATTATTTTGTAGACGATGACGCGTGGACGTGACGCCCGTGGTCGTGGCACCCGTGGTCGTGGTGCCCATGGTCGTGGTGCCCGTGGACGAGGCGCCCGAGGTACTCATCCTACTCAAGCACATCCTACTCCCGTTGTTGAAGATCCGATTCCTGAGGTCCCGATCCGCCTTGCTCCCCCAGTTGAGCCCGTAGCGCCCATACCTCCAGTTGCTCCAGTTCCCCCACTTATCCCCTCTCCTCAGCCTGTTGTTCTGATTATAGAGGCTCCAGTTGTTCCCGTTCTCCCACCTATTCCCCCTCCTCAGTCTGCTATTCCGATTTAATGGACTCCTGCTCCGACGGCCACACCCGTGCTTCCACCTGAGGTGAGTGTCACCACTACTTTTTCGATAGTACCCATAGGAGCCAAGCATTTTCAGCCGCTGATGCAGCTGGTTGTCACCGCATTGCAGACCCGTCAACAAGCTACCGCTGAGGTTTTCGGGTATTCTGAATTACCACGTGCTAATACGATAGCCGAGAGTTCCGGCAGCATGATCCCCTGAGGTTTAGTGGTGATCCTGACCCTTCTGCAGCTGAGGCTTGGCGCACTGAGGTTGCAAGGATTTTTGACACTATTCAGTGTCCTGTGGGCCAGAGAGTTTCCCTTGCCACCTACCTTCTTCAGGGTGAGGCCCGACACTGGTGGTCATCTGTGTCCAGGATGGTCTGGGCTCAGTTCGTTTAGACATGGGAGGAGTTTGTGACCCATTTTGACCAGAAGTTCTTTCCTGAGCATGTTCAGATCCAGCGGGCGATCGAGTTTGAGACCCTAGTGCAGGGCGATATGACTGTATCTCAATATGAGGCCCGTTTCTTGGCCTTGTCTAGATTTGCTCATCTCACCAGCGATAAGAAGATGAGGGCCCGTCGTTTTGTGACCGGTTTGCATCCTGCCCTTCGCAGCTGTGTGGTGGGGCATTGCTTGGAGACGTTTGACCAGGTTGTGCATCGGGCACTAGTTTATGAGGAGGACTGGGCTATGACCCAGAGATCGAGAGATCAGAGTTTCGGTGGAGACCAAAAGAGGAGTGCACCACCCAACGGTTCAGGCAAAGATCGTCGGCCAGAGGCGGAGGGGCAGATCAGGGTATCGGCAGCCTGCGGCTCAGTCAGTAGCCTCTTCATCGTCATCAGCACCACCAGCTGCTTCATCTTCTGACCTCTTTTTCGGTGTATGCTTTGGTTGTGGATAGGCTGGGCATCGGAGGCGTGAGTACCCTCTCCCCATTCAGCAACAGCATCCACCGCAGTTGCCCGCTCCTCGTCCTCCACAGCAGCAGCAGAGAGCACAGCTTCCACCCGCCACTCCTAAGGCTCCTCCTCACAGAGAGGCCGGGGCAGACCACCTCGGCAGAGACAAGCAAGCGCAATGTTAACAAGGCAAAGACTAAAGACAGAGGGGATATCCGTATGTTATTCGATCCCTGGGTCCAGTGTGCATAGCAGCCCAGCAGGCTCAGACTCAGGACCCTCACTCTTCTGGTTTGCTTCCCCTACCAACTCAGGGCCATTTTTATTCTACGCAGCAGGCTCCAGGTCAGGACCCGCAGTCATGGACCTGAGGGTATTCTTCTTGTTTCTGCTTGTGTTTCTCATGTTTTGTTTGATTCTGGTGCTTCCCATTCTTTTGTGGCCGAGCAATTTTGCCGATTGACCAGTATTCCGTCGGAGGCCGTGAAAAGGCCAAGCTATATGTCCTAGAGGGGGGGTGAATAGGACTATGCCAAATTTAAAATAAAATTAGCGGAAATAAATTAAACCAATAGCCTTACAATATGAATCAATTCACAATGCTAAATTTTAAATCACCTTGATAAATAAGTATTGAGAGATTGATACAAATTCAGTTCTAAGAACAACCTTATGCCATAATAAACAAGGGCTTATGGTAGGACAACCTTATTTCTAGAACCTCTTTTGGATCAAGGACTCAATTTTAATATAAGTAAATGAAATAGCAAGGAATTGAAATTAAATGCAGAAGTATAGATCTAAATTATTACAACAATCCCCACACTTGCTTGAAATGTAAATAGTTACAACATTCACATCCACTTGTATATTCCACACAATCGAATGATAAAAGATATGAAAATTAAGCAAGCATTCAATCCACAAGGCAAAGAGTTATAGTGGTTCGCTGTGTGTACACCAACCTGTTTTCCAATGACCACACAAAAAGCTACTCCACTCTAATATCCTCACACGGGGGATATTAGCGTTCACTATCAAATAGGTTTTCTCGGGTTCACCAAAACCTTTACAATTGTGTCTTTTCACTTGGGCTTACACAATTCAAAAACACCTCTTTTCTCGAGTTTTTTTGGTTTTCCTCGACAACCAATACAATGAGATTTTTCTCGGTTCAACCTCAAACAAAACCGACAATGAGATTTTTCTCGGCTTAACCTCAAACAAAACCAAAACTAAATAAATTTTACAGAATTGTAAAATACCGGATTTCTTCTTTTCGTAGCAGCCCGGTAGAACTAATCGGAGTAGATGATTGAATGTCAAAGTTCAATTTCCAATACTCTCATTCATAAGGTTCTAAATTCTAATAGATTTTAGATTTAACTCGTTAGGCGTAGCTATATTTGATTTTGATTCCAAGAAGAAGGAATAAGATAATTCCTCTTTTCAAATAAGATTGGAATATAAAAACAAAATCAAATTAAATAAGCTAGCAAAAGGAATATTAAATAAGCACAATGTAGCTTAAAATAAACACAGACTTATCTCAGAGTGATCACTTGAAAATTCTTGAATAGAATAGAGTTGAAGTGTGAAAACTTTAAATTTCGTGTTCAATTTATAGAAGCAAAAATCGTTCCTACGACCTGGTCTTAGAAACCTACGACCGGTAGTAGCTCTAATAGATTTTTGAAAAAATTAAGCGCGATCTTTGAAAGTCGTTCCACGACTGGTTGTGAGTAGCCTACGACTGGTCGTGGGTCACCAACGACTGGTCGTAGATCCTTACGACTGGTCGTAGGATCATAGATTACGTTGCTAGACTTTGAGTCGTAGCTCCACGACTGGTCGTGGACGAGTCGAAGCCACACCTACGACCGGTCGAAGGACCTCCAGGACTGGTCGTGGGCGTACCAAAAATTCTGAAAATTCTTCAACTACTTAGGACTGGTCGTGGAATTTCTTGGACTGGTCGAACCAATGCCAGGACTGGTCGAACAAGAGCTAGGACTGGTCGTAGAATAGACCAAACTTATGTAAAATAAATATTTGATTTATGTATCCAAAGTGACCTACTTAAAGGGTTAACCTAAGGTCATTCAAACCTGAATCATGTCGTATGGACATTGACTTCAACCATTCAACGAATGTAGATTGTTTGAACCATATCGAGGCTTGAGATCTTGAACTTGTTGTAGCTTCAAACTTGAGATCTTCATCAAAGATAACAACTACTTCATGCATTGCTTATTAGTCTTGAAGTCATGAGTTGTTTCTTAAGACTTGAACATCAACATTGTAGCTTCTTGAGACTTCAACATGTAGCTTCTTGAACTTCAATATGTAACTTCTTGAAAAGTTCAACTTGTAGCTTCTTGAAGTGTTTATGCAGTGTCTTGAATTCATATAAATCATCATACAAGCACAAGACACGGATAGATGTTTTGACACATCAAAATTTGACAATCAAAGGAGTATGAGACCATAACACTTACAATCTCCCCCTTTGTCAAATTTGTGACAAAACACCCAAGTAATAATACTTCCAATAGACATAAGAGAACAAACACAACAGGTTCACAATAGAGAAGCATGCACAGTTATATAGATATCATATAGATATGATATGATATGGATATGATAAGTAATAACTAGCATCATTCTCCCATAACTACCCCTGAGAAGCTTAACTCCCCCTGAGTAATAGCCTGAGTAATAGGAGCACATCATAAAGATTAAATTCAAATAAATCAAAAGCCTCCAAAACTTCTCCCCCTTTTTGACACAAAATGACAAAGGAAGAAGAGCATCAATAATAAAGAAAATAGGAGTTGATTCAAGAGAGTATAGTGCATAATTCAAAAAGTCAGTAAGCACGAAAAGTTCAGTAAAAAAAAATAAATTACAGACACATCAAAAATTTAGTCAGAACCAGAAGAGGGCGCAGGATTAGATGGATCAATTTTATGTAAACCCTTAACAATCCGCCTCATATATTTGCGTAAATATGAAAATTGCGTGTCTTGGGTAACACGAATTTGAGCTACCTGCTCTTGAAGGGAATTCAATCTCTCATCAAAATCAGAAGGCTGAACATCAGGATCATCAGCCAAGTCTGATTCAAGTTCTTCAAATAAATCATCCATATTCACGTCTTCAGGAAGATCACTAGCTTGAGCATTTTCTGCTTCAGCACCACTGCTACCAGCATCCACTTGGCCATCAGCCAATTCTAAATTCATCTTGTTAATATTGGAATTATTAAAAGGGAGATGATGGATGGGTTTTTCTCTAGTAGGCATAGATACGAGCAAATGATTTGCCAGCATAGTCAATAAATAACCAAAGGGTATATCACTATGTCCAGGATGGTGACGAGACAAAATAATGGAATGACAAATTAAAGAAGGTAGACATATTTTTGCACCGAGACTACTGAGAATGCAAAACATGAACCATGAAAGCGGTGAGTTCGGTTTATTACCGTAACGTGGATAAAGATTTGAGATGAATATCCTATGAAGTACTCGTAATGCGGGTAACAAATACCTTGAGGGAAGTGCATGACTCTCTATGAGTCCAATGAACATCCAAATTACATAAATCTCTAGTAAGCATTTTTCGTTCAGATTCTGAGAGACTGTCATGTAAAATATGAATTGGAATGCTCTCATCATTGATAGGTATTTCCATAATGTCAGCAATCAAATGTCGATCTACTAAAAACAATCCTTCTTGAGTATCAACTTTAAAAGTTAAATCCTCAAGAGAAAAATCACAGATACATGCAAACATGGATTGGGCAATGGACCGGTATGCAGCTCCACCCCAATGTAAGATGTTATCCCATCCCCTGATTCCAACAGAGGAGGGATACCAAAAGAAGCAATGTGATTGATATTAACGGGACGCTCAACAATAACATTGCGCATACGCTAAATCGAGCATTAGAAGGATCATTTTCGGGGAGAGCGAAGATGACGTTGTACAATAGAAGCGATCTAGAAGAAGATGGACCTCGAGTAGTTTTCTTTTACCTCTAGCATCCATTTTCACGAAGGATTTCAAGGAAATAACAAGTTGGAAGAAATGGGGTTTAAATAAAACAGATTTTTCAAGATAAAACCCCAAACTTGCAATGAACGACCAAATAGATTCCACAAGAATGAGATTTGAAACACTAATAGCAAGAATCTACAAAAAAAAATGCAAAAGAACCACTAACCTTGAAGTACTATGAAGGTGGGTTCGATCGGTCGTAGCTAGAACCATTGGAGAGTAAAAAGAAATGAAGAAGAAGAGTCAAAATCCCCAAATTAAAGTGAAATCACGAGTTTCACGACTGGTCGTGTAAGTGTTCGACCGGTCGTAGCACGACCGGTCGTGTACACTCAGAACAGGTCGAGTATGACTCAAAATTTGTAAAATTTTTAAATAATTTTCAAATTCAAGCAAATAAAACATCATAGTTATGTACATTATGATACACCAAATCATGTAAATTCAATTTAAATTGCACATACCGAGATCAAACTTTAATTTTTTAAACCTGCTTTTGTTGAGCGGTTTAGTGAAAATGTCCGCAAGTTGAGTCTCGGTTGGAATGTAATCCAAATATATTAATTTTTCTTCCACTAATTCACGAATGTAATGAAATCTAATGTCAATATGCTTAGTACGTGAATCTTTGAATGGATTTTTAGAGATATTTATTGCCTTTGGAGTTATCACAAAATAAAATCATAGAATCTGAGTGATTCCATAATCGCTTAACATTCGTTTCATCCAAACAAGTTGAGTACATGCATTTCAAAGACAATGTATTCAAACCTCAGTGTTGATAGCGATATAGAACTTTGCTTCTTGCTAAACCAAGAAATAAGACAATTTCCAATGTAAAAACAACCACCACCGGTTGATTTCTATCATCAAATGTTTCGGCAAGATCACATCTGCGTGCAGACTAATTGAACATTAGTCTCATGTGGATACCAGAGACCCGATTTAGTAGAACTTGCGACATATCGCATAATCCGTTTAATGTGAGTTAAGTGAGATTCTTTAGGATTTGATTGATAACGAGCACAAATACCAACACTCAAAGTAATATCGGTCTACTAGCGATCGGATAAAGCAAACTACCAATCAAACTACGATACAATTTAGGATCCACATCATTACCTGTAGAGTCTTTTGAGAGTCTCAAAGTTGTACTCATAGGAGTATCAAAATTTTTACCTTTCTCAAATCCAAATTTCTTAATTAAACTCTGAGCATATTTGGTTTGAGAGATAAAAATTTCATCAGGTTATTGTTTTACTTGCAACCCTAGAAAATAGTTTAATTCTCCAACCATGCTCATTTCGAATTTAGACTTCATCAAATCTGCAAACTCAACAGTCATGTTAGTACAGGTTGATCCATAAATAATATCGTCAACATATATTTGAACCATTAGAATATCATCGTTATGTTTCTTAACAAAGAGCGTCTTATCAACACACCCCATCGAAAATTATGACTCGGTAAAAACTTAGTCGCTTTTTTTCGTACCATGCTCTCGGGAGCTTGTTTCGGACCATAGAGAGCCTTCTTAAGACGATACACATGATCAGTAAATTTAGGATCTTCAAACCACGTAGGTTGTTCAACATATACCTCTTCATGTAAATCACCATTCGAGAAAGGCACTCTTTACATCCATTTGGTAAATTTTAATCTTCCTAAAACATGCAATGGAGATAAAAAGTCGATTGATTCAAGACGAGCTACGAGGAGCAAATGTTTCATTATAGTCAATACCTTCAATTTGTGTATACCTGCCTGTACAACTAGTCTTGCTTTATTTCGAATAATATTTCCAAGTTCATCAGATTTGTTTTTGAAAATCCATTTTGTTCCAATAATATGTTTATCTTTAGGTCTAGGAACAAGGTGCCAGACATCATTTCTGACAAACTAATTAAGTTCTTCTTGCATCCCAAGAATCCAGTTTTCATTTGAAAGTGCTTCTTTTACGTTAATTGGTTCAATTTGGGATGTAAAGCATACGTAGTTACATATGTCCTCTAATTATCTACGAGTGCGCACACCAGTGAGAGGGTTTTCAAGTATTTGAGAAGTTGGATGATCTTTAACAGTCTTTAATTCTGGATTAGTTTCACTTGATGAAATTTCTTATTTTTCAAGTATAAGAACTTCATCATTATCTGAACTAGGGACAGGTGTATTCAAAAGATCGTCAATCACAACATTTATTAACTCTTAAATCACACCGGTCCTGTTGTTCAGAACACGATATGCACGACTGTTTAAAGAATATCCTAAAAAGATCCCTTCATCACTTTTAGTGTTGAACTTTCCCAAATTTTCACGGTCACGCAAAATATAGCACTTGCTGCCAAAAACTCGAAAGTATTTGACAGAAGGCTTTTTCTCAAACCACATTTCATAAGCCGTTTTATTATTAGATTTACAAATATAAACATGGTTAATAATGTAGCAGGCTGTATTCACTGCTTCAGCCCAGAGATTCCTAGGGAGCTTCATGCTATTTAACATAACATTTCCCATTTCTTGAAGCACTCTATTCTTCCTCTCGACAATTCCATTTTGTTGAGGAGTTTTAGGTGCGAGAGAATTCATGCGATATTCACGATCGCTACAAAATTTCTCAAAACCGCTATTTTCGAATTCGGATCCATGATCACTACGGATCTTCTTGAGTTGAAAACATTTTTCGGTTTGAATCCGTTTTATAATCTTTTCACTTCATCAAGGGTTTCGATTTATCTTTCAAGAATGAAACCCAAGTGTATCTTGTATAATCATCTACAATAACTAAGATGTACTTTTGCCACCTCGACTTTCCGTTCTTGTTGGTCTATAAGATCCATGTGGAGAAGCTCGAGTGGTCTTGTGGTGATATTGGAGTTCACCTTTTGTGAGAGCTCCTAGTTTGTTTACCAACTGGCATTCACCACAAATCTTGTCTACTTTTTACATCTTAGGTAGACCTTTAATTAGTTCACTTTTGCTCAATCTGTATAAATTTCGGTAGTGAACATGTCCAAGGCGTTTATGCCATAATTCTGTCTCATCGGTATGGACCATGTAGCACGATTGTTTAGATGAGCTACCATTGCTTACAATATAGCAGTTTTCAGAAGTTCTGCGACCAGTTAATATTACAGAACCCTTTTCGTTTATAATTTCACAACCTTGATTAGAAAATTTAACATTATGGTTGTTATCGCATATTTGAGATATGCTCAACAGGTTGTGTTTTAAACCCTCAACATATAAAACATTTTTAAATAAGGGAAGGTTATAGAGTTGAACCGTACCTTTGCCAATTATCTTGCAGTTGCTACCATCACCAAATGTGACTGACCCATCAGTCATATCTTTAAGATCGGTGAATAGAGCTTTGTCGCCTGTCATATGTCTGGAGCATCCACTATCTAGGTACCATTTCGAATGGCTTGTAGCTTTGAAAGCAGTGTGAGCAACCAAACAAGTAACCTTAGGAACCCATTTCAGTACTATTTTGGGTTTAGGAGAATAATTGGTCTTCTTTTGTTTATAGTTGTAAGAGTGACCTACTGAGTTAGATTTTAATAGCTCCTTAAGTAAATCAACAATTTTTTCACCTAGTGGGTTTCGAATCTGATTTTTGAAATTTATATAGCTGCTTTTGTGTTTTTGAAGAGTTTTTGTATTTTTAGAAAAAAATTGACTGGTACCTTTTCCTTTTGAGTTAGAAGTCTCTCATTTCACAAAATTGGAAGGAGTATTCTTCTGTTTAGGAGATGCGTTTTATCATAGCCCAACCGGATTGATCGCCACATTTTCTTGATCCAGGATAATAATTTTTCTAATTTTGGATCACCTTGGGCATATCTCCATGTGTCCTTCAAACTCGAGAAGAGAAGATACTTCATTTTTAAGTTTCTCATTTTGATTTCAAATTTTCAATTAGGGAGGTTTTGAATTCCAGATCACACTTTGATTTTTCAAAACAATCTGAAATTTGGGATTTTTCTAAAACAAGGGTTTCAAAACATTCTTTAAGTTTAAAAAACTTTTCTTTTTGAAGTTTAAGTTTAACAGCAATTTTACAACTTTCCTTATATAAGGCATTATACGCATCTTGAAGATCTTCATCATATTCATGATCACTATCCAAAATTTCTTCACTTGTTGAATCATCGTGATCGGAAAAGGTAAACTTGGCTAGAGTCATAAGGGCCTTAAGTTCACTGCCCGACTCAGTTTCTAAACTTTCTGATTCAGAAGAGGCTTCAGAATCAGACGATTCATCCCAAGTAGCCAACATACCCTTCCTTTTGGATCTGTCCTTTTTAGGACATTTGTTTGCTAAATGCCCATATTCTTGTGATTGTAGCATTGACTATCTTTCAATGATTTCCAAGTTTTAGAGTTAGGTTTGGAACGTTTCTTTTCATTTGCCTTTTGAAAATCGACTCTTTTCTTACTTTTGAAAATCTTATAAAACTTTTTCGCCAAAAGGGCCATATCATCTTGAGACTTTTCTGAATCGAATTTTCTTGAGTAATACTTTTAGATGACTTCAAAGCAATAGATTTACCTTTAGGAGCTTTAAAACTTAATTCATAGGTTTGTAAAGAACCAACTAATTCTTCTACCTTCATATTGTCCAGTATCACGAAGTTTCTGGATTGCGGTTACCTTAGAATTGAACCGATTCGGGAAGAGAGCGTAGTATTTTTGCACACACTTTTACGGGATCTTATCGCCAAGACCCCACATTGAGTTTACAATGTCATTTAATCTAGTGTAAAAGTCCATAAACATTTCATTTTCCTCCATATGAATTTCTTCAAATTTAGTTGTGAGGAGTTGGACTTTAGATTTCTTGACAATTGATGTACCTTCGTGTGTCATTTCTAAAATATCCTAGGCTTGCTTTGCTTGAGTATCACAGGATATGATTCTTTTGAACTCATCCGGTGATAGTGTAATGATGCATTTAGTGCTTTAGCATTAGCACTACTCTCATTTTTCTCGAAGTGTGGTCCATTGGTAATACGGTGTAATTTTCATAGATTTTGAACCATCAACACCAGTTACTTCCATGATAGGAGGTTTCCATTCGATCTGTGGCTTGCCACACACTTTCATCCATTGATTTGAGGAAGATCCTCATTCGGCTTTCCAATATGCATAGTTGGAGCCATCAAAGGGTGGAGGCCTAGTAACTGAAAGGCTATCAAAATTTGACATCTTTTTAGATCGTTAGCTCAGGAAATAAATCCAAATAAAAAGCAACAAAATTGAGCTATTAAGCTCTGATACCACTTGAAAAGGCCAAGCTATATTTCCTAGAGGGGGGTGGGGGTAAATAGGACTATGCCAAATTTAAAATAAAATTAGCGGAAATAAATTAAACCAATAGCCTTACAATATGAATCAATTCACAATGCTAAATTTTAAATCACCTTGATAAATAAGTATTGAGAGATTGATACAAATTTAGTTCTAAGAACAACCTTATGCCATAATAAACAAGGGCTTATGGTAGGACAACCTTATTTTTAAAACCTCTTTTGGATCAAGGACTCAATTTTAATATAAGTAAATGAAATAGCAAGGAATTGAAATTAAATGCAGAAGTATAGATCTAAATTATTACAACAATCCCCACACTTGCTTGAAATGTAAATAGTTACAACATTCACATCCACTTGTATATTCCACACAATCGAATGATAAAAGATATGAAAATTAAGCAAGCATTCAATCCACAAGGCAAAGAGTTATAGTGGTTCGCCTGTGTGTACACCAATTGTTTTCCAACAACCACACAAAAAGCTACTCCACTCCTAATATCCTCACATAGGGGATATTAGCGTTCACTATCAAATAGGTTTTCTCAGGTTCACCAAAAACCTTTACAATTGTGTCTTTTTCACTTGGGCTTACACAATTCAAAAACCCATCTTTTTTGAGTTTTCTGGTTTTCCTCAGACAACCAATACAATGAGATTTTTTTGGTTCAACCTCAAACAAAACCAGTACAATGAGATTTTTCTGGCTTAACCTCAAACAAAACCAAAACTAAATAAATTTTACAAAATTGTAAAATACCTGGATTTCTTCTTTTCGTAGCGAAATGGTAGAACCAATCGGAGTAGATGATTGAATGTCAAAGTTCAATTTCCAATACTCTCATTCATAAGGTTCTAAATTCTAATAGATTTTAGATTTAACTCGTTGGGCGTAGCTATATTTGATTTTGATTCCAAGAAGAAGGAATAAGATAATTCCCCTTTTCAAATAAGATTGGAATATAAAAACAAAATCAAATTAAATAAGCTAGCAAAAAGGAATATTAAATAAGCACAATGTAGCTTAAAATAAACACAGACTTATCTCAGAGTGATCACTTGAAAATTCTTGAATAGAATAGAGTTGAAGTGTGAAAACTCGAATTTCGTGTTCAATTTATAGAAGCAAAAATCGTTCCTACGTGGTCTTAGAAACCTACGTGGTCGTAGCTCTAACAATTTTTGAAAAATTAAGCGCGATCTTTGAAAGTCGTTCCACGACCCGGTCGTGAGTAGCCTACGACCAGTCGTGGGTCACCAACGACCAGTCGTAGATCCTTACTGACTGGTCGTAGGACCATAGATTACATTCTTTGGACTTTGAGTCGTAGCTCCACGACCGGTCGTGGACGAGTCGTCGAAGCCACACCTACGACCGGTCGAAGGACCTCCAAGACCGGTCGTGGGCGTACCAAAAATTCGAAAATTCTTCAACTACTTAGGGGTGGTCGTGGAATTTCTTGGACCGGTCGAACCAATGCCAGGATCGGTCGAACAAGAGCTAGGGACTGGTCGTAGAATAGACCAAACTTATGTAAAATAAATATTTGATTTATGTATCCAAAGTGACCTACTTAAAGGGTCAACCTAAGGTCATTCAAACCTGAATCATGTCGTATGGACATTGAACTTCAACCATTCAACGAATGTAGATTGTTTGAACCATATCAGGCTTGAGATCTTGAACTTGTTGTAGCTTCAAACTTGAGATCTTCATCAGCATAACAACTACTTCATGCATTGCTTATTAGTCTTGAAGTCATGAGTTGTTTCTTAAGATTTGAACATCAACATTGTAGCTTCTTGAGACTTCAACATGTAGCTTCTTGAACTTCAATATGTAACTTCTTGAAAAGTTCAACTTGTAGCTTCTTGAAGTGTTTATGCAGTGTCTTGAATTCATATAAATCATCATACAAGCACAAGACATAGATAGATGTTTTGACACATCAAAATTTGACAATCAAAGGAGTATGAGACCATAACACTTACAGGCTGTATCTGAGGCCTTAACCGTTTCGACACCCATGGGGAAGTCTATTGTGCTAACCCATCGCTGTCCTTCTTGCCTGATGTTAGTGAGCGAGATGTTCCTCCTTGCCGATCTATTCATGATGCCGATGGCAGGATTTGATGTGTTTCTAGTATGGACTGGCTTGCGGAGTATCATGCCATCTTTGATTGTGCCGCGAGGACAGTCACGTTTCATATCCCAGGCTTGCTAGTGGTCCAGTTCGTTGCCGAGCCCAGAGGAGAGTTGTTATCTAGTTTATTAGCTTCGGTCGTTGAGGATACTGTGGCTGAGAGTATTGAGCAGCTGTCAGTTATTTGTGAGTACCCGAATGTGTTTCAGAAGATATCGGATTTACCGCCACGTCGGTAGGTGGAGTTCCAGATTGATTTGGTGCCCGGTGCCGCACCTATCTTAAAGGCCCCCTACCGAATGGCACCATTAGAGTTGAAGGAACTGTAGGAGCAGTTGGTTGAGTTCCTATAGTTAGGTTTTATTCATCCCAGCAGTTCACCTTGGGGAGCCTTGATATTATTTGTGAAGAAGGATGGTTCGTTGGGACTCTGTGTAGATTATCGTGAGCTCAACAGAGTCACCATCAAGAACCGATACCAGCTCCCCCATATTGATGATATGTTCGATCAATTGCAGGGTGCGCAGTATTTTTTCAAGATAGACTTGCGTTCCGGTTACCATCAAATTCGGATCTGAGAGGAGGACATTCCGAAGATGGCTTTCCGAACACGTTATGGTCACTTTGAGTTTCTGGTCATGTTGTTCGAACTGACCAACGCGCCCTTCGTATTCATGCAACTGATGAATGAGGTTTTTCGGCCGTTCCTCGATCAGTTCATAGTGATATTCATTGATGATATTCTTATATATTCAAGGACCCGAGAGGACCATGTTGAGCACCTGTGGATTATGCTTGAGACCCTCCGTGCCCACCAGCTATATGCGAAGATGGAGAAGTGCGAGTTTTGGCAGGAGGAGATGAAGTTCCTCGGTCACATAGTGATGAGGGAGGGTATCGTTGTGGACCCCTCGAAGGTTGATGCAGTGCGTCATAGGGCTAGCTCACGAACGCGTTCAAGATTTGCAGCTTCCTTAGTCTAGCGGGATATTATCGACGGTTTATCGAGGGTTTCTCCTGTATTGCAGCACCACTAACCCGGTTGTTGCGAAAGGGCGTCGAGTTCATTTGGAGTGACGCTTGTGAGAAGGCATTTGCGGAGTTGAAGGACCGCCTCACGTCCGCTCCTGTTCTCACTCTTCCTGATGGGAGTGAGGGTTTTGTTGTTTTCACCGATGGCTCTAGAGTTAGCTTGGGTGTTGTACTGATGCAGCACGGTAAGCCAGTGGCGTATGCCTCGTGCCAGCTCAAGGTCCACGAATTGAACTACCCCACTCATGATTTGGAGCTTGTAGCAGTTGTCTTCGCACTGAAGGTGTGGAGGCATTATCTATATGGGGTCAGGTTTGAGCTCTTCTCATATCATAAGAGCTTGAAGTATCTATTTTCGCTGTCTGAGTTGAACCTGCGATAGAGGTGATGGATAGAGTTGTTGAAAGACTATGATTTTGACCTTTAATACCACCCGGGCAAGGCAAACGTGGTGGCGAACGCGCTCAGCCATCAGCCACGAGGCCTGGTGGGACATATGATGGTTCGACAGTGGCAGATGATCGAGGATGTTTCAGAGTTTGACTTTGAGTTTGGTCTGTAGTCTTCCATTGTTAAGCTTTCGAGCTTATCGATTCAACCTTCTTTGGTGGCTAGGGTGATCGAAGCTTAGCAGATGAACGAGTCACTTCAGGAGTACCGAGCAGAGGCCGCATCTGTGGAGCAGTCAGACTGTCAGATTGGTTCTGATGGTGGATTATGCTTCAAAGGCCGATTGTGTGTCCTGAATGTGCTAGAGTTACGTCGTGATCTGATGACCAAGGCATACCGATCGAGACTCACTATCCACCCGAGCTCCATGAAGATGTATCGTGATATGAGGAGGCAATACTTCTGACAGGGGATGAAACATCAGATTATAAGTTTTGTGGCCGAGGGTGACACATGCGAACGTGTCAAGGCCGATCATCAGAGACCCCCTGGTCCCTTGCAGCCGTTGAGCATTCCAGAGTGGAAGTGGGAGCACGTATCGATGGACTTCATCGCAGGGTTGCCGAGGACTCAGCGTGGTCACGATACCATCTGGGTTATCGTCGATCGTTTAACAAAGTCGGCTCATTTCATTCCAGTGCATGCTTCCCGGTCTATGGACCAGTTGGCGAGGATATTCATTGAAGTGATAATAATACTGCACGGTGTCCCAGTTTCGATCGTTTCAGACCGAGACTCCAGATTTACGTCTCAGTTTTGGAGGAGTTTCTAACAGGCATTGGGGTCACTTTGCATCTCAGCACCGTTTACCATCCGCAAACGGATGGGCAGACCGAAAGGGTCAACCAGATCCTTGAGGATATGCTTAGAGCTTGTGTGATCGACTTTGCGGGTAGTTGGGATGAGCATATGCGCCTCGCAGAATTCGCGTACAACAATAATTATCAGGCGACTATCGGCATGACTCCTTTTGAAGCACTTTATGGCAGACTGTACAGATCTCCTGGTTATTGGACCGAGGTTGGAGAGTGTCGTCTCTTAGGTCCCGAGCTTGTGCAGCAGACGTCAAAGGCTATTGATGTTATCAGGCAAAGGATGCGCACAGCTCAGACCTGACAGAAGAGTTTTACTGATCATCGACGTCGACCCCTCGAGTTCGCAGTCAGGGACACGGTATATCTCAAGGTCTCACCTATGAAAGGTATGGTATGCTTTGGTGTGAAGGGCAAGGTCGCCCCAAGATTTATTAGACCTTTTCAGATTACCGAGCGCGTAGGCGCTGTGGCCTATAGGCTTGCCTTACCTCCTGAGTTATCCGCGATCCACGATGTATTTCATGTTTCTATGTTGCAGAAATGTGAGTCGGACACTATTCCCATGTTGATTGGCAGCCACTTGAGGTCCATGAGGATGCTTCCTACATTGAGCAGCCTATTCATATTCTCAGTCGGAAGGAGCAAGTCCTCAGGACCAAGGTCATTCCCTTGGTGAAGGTGCAACGGGGTCATCATTCGGAGACCGAGGCGTCTTGAGAATTCGAGGCTGAGATTAGAGACCGTTATCCCTATTTGTTTGATGATTGATAGATATATGATTGTTTGTATTGCCTTCCTTGTATGATGATAGTTATATGATGGTGGTGTTTTATCTTTTCTTTTGTCCTGGATTGGTCAATTTCGAGGATGAAATTTCTTTGTTGGTGGGGAGGATTGTGAGACCTGACCCAACTTCGAATGTGTGCATGTGTGTTTGTGAGTATGCATCTCATTTATTTTGGTCTCGCGGTCCTACCGATCAAATTTTGGTGACCCGCGATTCTTAAATAGTGTTTGCAGTTATCCTTGAGTTCAGTCACATAGAATCGACTAGGATTGACCTGAGACCTATGCCATTGCGACCGCATCGTCGCCACGGTTCCAACGACACGTCTCGCTCATAAATCCGACTTATAGATCAAAAGTTGTGAGCATTTCATCTCGTGGCTCACTTTTTGTACAAAAAATATATAGACCACTTCCATGGCACAACTTCCCATTCACACCACCCACACACACTATATAATTGTATGGAATTGTCACCACCCATTCTTGACACCACTCAAACCTAGCCTAAGTATAGCAACTTTGTTATTGTCACCATAGGCCATCATTTGCTTTCTTACAACATAATTATTACTTCTCTTAAAAAGCTTTTCCCTCTCTTTCCCTCTCATTTCTCTCTCTCTTCTCTTCTTCTCTAGCAATTTTCCTCCATTTCTCTAGCCCATTTTCCTCCATTTTTCCAGTCACCTTCCTCCTTAATCCCCTACCATCTAACCCTTGAAACCCCATCTCCACCATTGATCCATCTCCCTTGGTGCTAAAGGACCTTAGTGTGAAAGTTTGGTGGTCATCTTTAAAATAAGTGACTATTCTTTTGTTGAATTCCTTTATTTTCCTTAATCTCATTATTTCTTCATGGATGGATCATATGGGACCCACCAATCCATGGTGGGGATCCAATTTCCCATGGATGTGGCCCTTTGGCCCATCCTATATGCATGTCATGATCCATGATGGGGCCATTCTCCATGGACCCCATCATGATGTATGTAATGATCCACTCCATCTTAAGATCATCTAGACCTTAAGGATCATGTTGGGATGGCATCCCAACCATCTATAGCAATTATAGATCATGCATTTAGTGATTTTATGTTACATGCACAGCCAATATAGTTTTATGGGTATGATTCATTATTGGGAGGGCCCATTAGTGGCGGGGCCCTAATCCCATGGCCGGATTACCTTCTTTTCTTCTCTAATGTGTGGATGATGATGTGTGTGTGGCCCATTTAGTGGGCCTAGGATGTCCCAAAATAAATAAAAAAATAAAAATCCAGCAAGGTGGGACGCCCTTACCACCCAACTCCATGATCTTTGGACACCTTAATCAATGCATGCAAGTGTCCTAATCTTAGTCTGTGATCTGGACATATGTGAGGCCCACTAAGGAAAGCCACACACCCTTTTTATGGCTGAGATTATTGAGATATAGGCTGATGTGTCCAGCCATGTATTGTTGTCCAGAAATTTCTGGACAAATTTTTTGTCGGACTTGGACTTGAATTTGGGACTGATTGGGGGACCTTTTGTACCCATCAAATATGCTTTTCTGAAAGGTGGGGATATCATCTTGTTGTCCCCCAAATTTCAGCCCCATCTGACCTTCATTGGGGTCCCAAAGGTGTGGTCCAAGTGAAGTGGACAGTCCGGATTTTCTGCACTGTTCCAGCAACATTCCACCCTGGATAGGTTGGAATTCCAAAATTTATTAAAATACTTTTGGGTGTCTAAAAATTATGAAAATTTACAGAGAGGTGGTCCACTCATGATAGGACCCACGTACAAAATTTTGGGGCTAATGGACACCTGTACACACCATGGTGGTGGCTAGACCGGCCCATTATAATATGGTATCCCGATCAGTCCGATTTTCAAGAAAAATTGACTTCTTTAAATAAATTAAAATATTTTTAGATGTTCAAAAATTTTAAGATTTTGTGGACTTGTTTTTCACCCATGGTGAGACCTGCATACCAAATTTTAGGGCCAATGAACCCCTGTACACACTATAGCTAGTGCCGGACTGGCCCACCACGTTGGGACGTCCAGGTCTGTCTGATTTTTTGGACAGACTGTTTTGTATAAATTAATTAAAATACATACGAATATTCATAAATTCTAAAATTTTATGAGAGTGTGGTCCACCTTTGGAAGTGTCACTCTGTAAAATTTCAACCCCAACTGACCCCATTTGCACATCCAAAAGAATGGGCCAAGATGGTTGGATTGCCAATTTTTTTGCAGGTGCGAAGAATATGCCTTGATAAAAACTATAATTCAAAAATTTTTCCTCTGATGGTGGGCCACCTTTTTGGGTTTTCTCTTATTGTATGCATGATGAGGGACCTTGGCCCTAAATTTCTAGAGTTTTAGAGGCCTTGGGCCTACTCCAATGGAGTGCCCAAATTTAGGACAGCAACATGTTATAATTATGCTTGGCCTTTGGGCTGAAATTTCGAGGAGTGGGGCCGACAACATTGTGAAGAATCTTAGAGGTAATAATTTGTACCTTTAGTTCCTTAAATGTTGGGCTTAATAAATGCACTGTTGAGGCCCACCACAGTTAAATTTAATTGGGTCCATGAATGTGGCTAGTTGTTGACTCTAGGCCCGATTGGGCTAGAACTTCCAGATAGGCCCATTGAACTCTTGAGCCATTTTTACCATACTATTATATTGGATTAGTGGGCCCGATTACACAAGTATATGGGCCCTTGGTTGCCCACCAAATCAACTTTATACTTGGGCCGGGTTGTAGGCCCAACTTACTTGACTAAGAGTATGACATTTGTCCATGTGATTTGAGCAATGGGCTACCCACTAGGCCAACACAATATATGGGATTAGTAGCCTTTATGTTGGACCCTAACCTTTCCCTTATGGGCCCATAGTGGTATATATGGGTTAGGCTATGTGTGTTCCCCTTGGACCTGTGTTTTGGATAGGCCTAGGCCGCCTTTCTGAAGCCCAACATGAATGTATATGGTATGTAATGGCTACTCATTTCTTATTTCTAATGTTGTGTGGGCCTTGAGCCTTGATCCGTGATCAATTAGAGATGAGCTACCTCTTGGAGACCAATTGTGGTTGGACGTCCACATTGGTGGCCTTAAGGTAGGCCCATAGGCTTCTATGGGTGGTTAAACGCCCACCATAGATCCTTGCTAGGCTCGTTTCATTTATTTAGGCCCATATCATTATTCTCCTTAGTCTCGTGGGCTACCCCAGGTATATGGGCCCCCACTAGAGGTTGTATTCCTTATGAAAAATTGGTTAAGTACCTACACCCTTCATAGTTAGGTAGAGAGTTCATCTTCACCTCATTGGCACCCCTATTCATCTTCATGGTCCACTCCCATACACATCATATGCATGCTTGGTTGAGGTATGATTGGCCATGGTTGTGTCATTATGTAGGACATGTTGTTATCTCCCCAAGAGATGAATGCTTGGGATTGATGCATGGGTGATTGTGTGATTCATGCATCTAGCATTGCATAGCTTATGGATATCCGCCCTTACTTTATCAGGGTCTTGCCTCCACAGGGGTATTCGTGGATGGCGGTATGTGTGGAAACCAGTAATATTAGTTGAGCATATAGGGTGCATAGGATGCCCATGGGTGAAATTTCCAAAACTTCCATGGTACCAAGGATCTACTTCAACGCCGTGACTGGGTGGAATATATGAGCACACGAGGGCCTTATACCATTAGGCCACGACTCTCACTGTCAAGTAGTCAGTTGGATAGGGGTATGGCCTTACCTGCTGATGTGAGGAGGCATTGCTAGGCCGAGTCTGACCAGCTCGTAAATGGGTCCGCTACCTTCAGGCCTTATTGGTGATTGGTTGTCCATAGGTGGGTAGTGAGGTCTCTTACGCTCGTTTAACTATGCGGGGTCTGTAGAGCAGCAGTCATTCAACAGTGTAATGGACCCCGGTGATTTCCTTATGATCGGAAATGTACATGACTTGTGGTTTGGACATGAACACTGACATTACTTGCATTGCATTAATATTGGTTACACAAGCCCCTTCATGCATTGCCTTGGCATGGCACCCAGTACTCATTGCATCTTATTCATGATAAGCCTGGGAAAGGCTAGTGATATCCTCATTGATCATGCTTCTCTACTTGTATCTCCTACTACTCTTCTGTGCACCATTATCACACACCTACACCACCCTCTAAGCTTCTATAAGCTTATGCACGATTGATGCGTGCAGGATACTCTAGGCAGGCGACATAGCAGTAGAGCATGGAGTAGAGCTGAGCATTTGAGGACTCCAGTGTTGCTGACCTTTCTCTCTTTTCCTTTTATCTCATGTATGTCCTTTTAGACCTTATGGATGATTGTAAAAGTTCAAATTTATAGTGGATTTTGCGATGTGTGCCTTTGTTATTCTCAGATGTTCTTGCTGTGATCTTGGGTATGCTCGTATTGGTAATGATTATATTGTTATGAAAAATCCTCCTTGTAGGATCCCAGGATCGCAACCTGCCTTAAGAGCCGAGAATGGGGTACTATAGAGGCTGTTATGGCCAGAACCGGCCATCGGGTTCCTTGTGATTCCGGTTACCGAGTCTGGGGCGTGACAGTAAGGTTGTCCTTAGAACAACATCTTTATCAACCTCTTAATACTCGTTCATTTGAGGTTGTCTTTAAATTCAGCATTGTGGAATTGTCTATTGCTATCTATATTTAATTTAATTTAATTTCATTGTTATTTTTTTAATTTGGCATAGTTCTATTCACCCCCCCCCCCCCCCCCTAGGACATATAGCTTGACCTTTTCAAGTGGTATCAAGGCCTAATAGCTCATTTTTATTGTTGTTACTTTTTGAATTAATTTCCTGAGCTAATCAATATGAGCTTTGTAAGATGTCAAATTTTGATAGCCTATCAGTCACTAGGCCTCCACCATTTGATGGCTCCAATTATGCCTATTGGAAAGCCAGGATGAGAATTTTCTTAAAATCTATGGATGAAAGCATGTGGAAAGCCACAATGACTGATTGGACCTTTCCTACCACTGAAGTAACTAGCATAGATGGATCCAAAAGTATGAGAGTTACACCTTACTACTCTTGGACCACACTTCATAAAAGTGAGAGTAGTGTCAATGCAAAAGCACTAAATGCAATCACTTGCGCACTATCACCGGATGAATTCAAAAGAATTATATCCTGTGATACTGCAAAGCAAGCCTGAGATATTTTAGAAATGACACACGAGAGAACAACAATTATCAAAAAATCTAAAGTCTGAATCCTCACAACCAAAATTGAGGAAATTCGTATGGAAGAAAGTGAAACTTTCATGGACTTTTATACTAGACTGAATGACATTGTCAACTCTATGTGGGGTCTCGGTGATAAAATCCCAAAAAGTAAAGTGTGTGCAAAGATACTATGCTCACAACCTGAACGGTTCAATTCAAAGATGACTGCAATCCAGGAACTTCGTGATACGGACAATATGAGGGCAGAAGAATTAGTTAGATTATTACAGACTTATGAGTTAACTTTTAAAGCTCCTAAAAGTAAATCCATCGCCCTTAAATCTTCTAAATTTTTTTCTCAAAAATATAGTAGTAATTCTGATTTAGAAAATTCTGAAGATGATATGGCCCTTTTAGCTAAAAAGTTTTATAAAATTTTCAAAAGTAAAAAGAGGGTTAATTTTCAAAAATCTAATGATAAGAAAAGATCTAAATCTAAAACTTGGAAATCATTAAAAGACAGTCAATGTTACAACTGCCATGAATATGGGCATTTAGCAAACAAGTGTCCTAAAAAGGATAAACCCAAAAAAGAAGGGTATGTTGGCTACTTGGGATGAATCTTCCTGCTCTGAAGCCTCTTCTGAGTAAGAAGATTCTGAAATCGAGTCGGGCAATGAAGTTAAGGCCCTTATGACTCTAGTAAGTTCACTTTTTTAGATAATGATGATTCAACTAGTGAAGAAAATTTGAATAGTGATCATGAAAATGAAGAAGATCTTCAAGATGCTTATAATGCCCTATATAAAGAAAGTTGTCAAATTGCAGTAAAACTAAAACTTCAGAAAGAAAAGTTTTCAAAACTTAAAGAAAATTTTGATACTCTTGTTTTAGAAAAATCCCACATTTCAGATCTTTTGAAAAAACTAAATGCGATTTAGATTTCAAAACCCCCCTTATTAAAAATCTAAAAATGGGAAAATGAAAAATTAAAACTTGAAGGCTCTTCACTTTTGAGCTTAAAAGACACTTGGAGGTATGCCCAAGGTGATCCTAAATTAGAAAAACTTTTATCTGGATCCCAAAAATGTGATGACCGATTCGGTTTGGGCTACGACAAAAATATTCCTCCCAAACATAAGAATACTCCTCTTAAGTTTGTGAAAGGAGAGTCTTCAAACTCAAAAGGGAAAAGTTCAAATCAAAATTATTCTAAAAATGCTAAAACTTTTCAATCCTTAAAACCTAAAAGCAACCATATCAACTATAAAAATCAGAATCGTAATCTTTTAGCTGAGAAAATTATTGATTTACTTAAGGAGCTCTTAAAATCTAACTCAAAGGGTCGGTCTTATATAAACTACAAACTCAAGAAGACCAACTATACTTCTAAACCCAAAACTGTAATGAAATGGGTTCCTAAGGTTACTTAGTTGCCCACACGACTTTCAAAGCTTCAAGTTATTTGAAGTGGTACCTAGACAGTGGATGCTCCAGACACATGACTGGTGATAAAGGTTTGTTCACCAATCTTAAAGACATGACTGATGGTTCAGTCACATTTGGTGATGGTAGTAACTGCAGGGTTATTGGCCAAGGTACGTTTCAACTTTCTAACCTCCCTTTATTTGAGAATGTTTTATATGTGAAGGTTTAAAACACAACTTATTAAGCATTTCACAAATATGCAATAAAAATCATAGCATAAAATTTACTAACCTAGGGTGTGAAATTTTAAATAAAAATGGTTCAGTAATATTAACTAGTCGTAGAACTTTTGAAAACTGCTACATTGTAAGTAAATCTAGCTCATATAATCTATTGTGTTACATGGTCCATACTAATGAGACTGAATTATGGCATAAATGCCTTGGACAAGTACACTACCGCAGCATATATAGATTGAGCAAAAGAGAGTTAGTAAGAGGCTTACCCAAAATACAGAAAATAGATAAAATATGTGGCGAAGCTAGATTGCCAAGCTAACTAGGAGTTCTCACAAAAAGGTGGACTCCAATACCACATCGAAACCACTCGAACTCCTCCATATGGATCTTATTAGACCAATTAGAATAGAGAGTCGAGGTGGTAAAAAGTATATTTTGGTAATCATTGATGACTTTACCAGATATACTTGGTTAGTCTTCTTAAGAGACAAATCAGAAACTCTTGATAAAGTTAAAAGGGTAGACATATCCAAACTGAAAAATAAACTCAAGTCTATAAGATCCGTAACGATCATGAATCAGAATTTAAGAATAGTGGTTTTGAGAAGTTTTACAGTGACCACGGAATATCATATGAATTCATTGTGCCCAAAACACCACAATAAAATGGTATAGTAAAAAGAAAAAATAGTGTTTTAAGAAATGACAAATGTAATGTTAAACAGTATTAAGCTCCCTAAAAATCTTTGGGCCGAAGCCATAAATACTACGTGTTATATAATTAACCGCGTTTATACGAGAAAATCAAATAAGAAAATGACTGATGAAATGTGGTTTGATAAGAAGCCTACTGTCAAATACTTTTAAGTTTTTAGCAGCAGGTGCTACATTTTACGTGACCGAGAAATCTGGGAAAATTTGACACCAAAAGTGATGAAGGGGTATTTTTAGGGTATGCTCTGAATAGTCGAGCATATCGGGTTCTTAATAAGAGGACCGGTATAATTCAAAAATTAATTAATGTGGTTATTGATGATCACTTGAATACACCTATCTTAAGTTCAGATAATGATGAAGTACTTCTAATTGATAAACTAGATTCTTCATCAAGTCAAAATAATTCTGAAATAAGAACTATTAAAGACCATCCAACTAATCAAATTCTAGGAAACCCTCTCACTGGTGTATGCACTCGTAGACAACTAGAAGATGTGTGTAACTACGTCTGCTTTACATCTCAAATAGAGCCGGCTAACATAAAAGAAACTCTTACTAACAAAAACTAGATAGTTGCAATGCAAGAAGAGCTTAATAAATTTGTTAGAAATGATGTTTGGTACTTAGTTCTTAGACCAAAAGATAAACATTTTATTGGAACTAAGTGAATTTTTAAAAATAAGTCTGATGAACTTGGTAATATTATTAGAAACAAGGCTAGACTGGTTGTACAAGGGTACACCCAAATTAAAGGCATCGATTATGATGAAACCTTTGCCCCGGTAGCTCGTCTTGAATCAATCAGACTATTTATATCCATTGCGTGTTTTAGAAAGTTCAAAATATATCAAATGGATGTAAAGAGTGCTTTTTTAAATGGCGATTTGCATGAAGAAGTGTATGTTGAACAACTAACGGGTTTTGAAGACCCTAAGAATATTGATCATGTCTATCGCTTACAAATGGCTCTCTACGGTTTAAAACAAGCTCCCAAGGCATTGTATGAAAAATTGACTAAGTTTTTACTAAGTCATAACTTTATAATAAGAAGTGTTGATAAGACTCTGTTTGTAAAGAAACAAAATGATCACATTTTAATAGTACAAATTTATGTTGATGATATTATTTATGGATCTACCTGTACTAACATGACTGTTGAGTTTGTAGATCTTATGAAATCTAAGTTTGAAATGAGCATGGTTGGAGAATTGAATTATTTTCTTGGGTTGCAAGTTAAAGAGCAACCTGATGGTTTCTTTATTTCTCAAACCAAATATGCTCTGAACTTAGTTAAAAAGTTCAGATTTGAGAATGGGAAAAATTTTGATACTCTTATGAGTATGACCTTAAAACTCTCAAAGGACTCTACAGGTAAAAGAGTTGATCCTAAATTGTATCGCAGTATGATAGGTAGTTTGTTGTATTTAACTGCAAGTCGACCTGATATTGCATTTAGCATAGGAATTTGCACTAGATATCAATCTGACCCTAAAGAGTCACATTTAACTGCTGTTAAGCAGATTATGCGATATGTCACATGTTCAGTTAATCTGGGTCTTTGGTATCCACATGATACTAGTGTTCAATTAGCTGGTTACACTGATGTTGTTTGGGCTGGTAACGTTGATGATAAGAAATCAAGCAATGGTGGTTGTTTCTATGTTGGGAACTGCTTAGTTTCTTGGCAAAGTAAGAAACAAAGTTCCGTATCGCTCTCAACCGCTGAGGCTGAATACATTGCAGTAGGTAATGCATGCACTCAGCTTGTATGGATGAAAAGAATGTTAAGCAATTACGGAATTACACAGGATTCTATGGTTTTATATTGTGATAATTCCAGTGCAATTAATATATCTAAAAATTCAATCCAGCATTCATGAACCAAGCACATTGACATTAGATATCACTACATTCGCGAATTAGTGGAAGAAAAGATAATTATTTTATAATACATTCTGACCGAGACTCAACTTGCTAACATTTTCACGAAACCGCTCGACAAAAGCAGGTTTTCCAAATTGAAATTTAAGCTTGGTATGTGCAATTTGAATTGATTAATTATGTTCTTCTTTATCATATTGTATATATTTGTTATTTTAAATGGTTAGAATTTCAAATTTCAAGAAAATTGCATATTTTTGGCTGTGCACGACCAGTCGAGTATATACTCGAGCATGTCCTCGACCATTCGTGTAGCACGGACTAGTGCTTTATTTGGGGGAAAACCCAATTTTTCTTCATTTGGGTTTCTTCTCCAATGGGTCTTAGCTCGGCCGGTTGAACCCATCTCCCTAGTTCTTCAAGATTAGTGCTTTGTTTCCATTTTCCTTGTAGATTCAACTTCTTATCACTTCTTTTTCATCATTGGTGTGATTTATTTCTTGATTTGAAGTAGTTTTTGGGGTTTTCATATCCTAAATCTAATTTTGAGAAAACCCACTTTACATCTTTTACAACCTCTTGATTCCTTGATTTCTTAGTTGCAAATGGATGCTAAAGGCAAAAAGAAAAGTTCTCATGGTCCTTCAACATCTAAATCGATACCTATCATAAGGCGCCACCTTCGGTCACCCGAAGATGATCTGTAATGCCATGAAAATCAGGCGTCGAGCATAAACTCAACTCCCGAGTTCCAACGCATTACTTATGCAACATAAAGAATGATGATTGAATGTTGTTCATATTAGTGCATGAAACATGAATGAGATTAAGCCAAAACAACATATCATACTCCAGAGATGATTAGTTTAAACAAGCGGAAGACTGCGATATATATATATATATATAATATATAAACTGTGGTAAGTCTCCAGAGTGTGATAATGTTACCAGGTTAGATAATTACAAGTAAATTTTCAAATTATACCAAAGCTGTAATGTCATCTAGTCAACATCCCAGAAAGCCCCATCGATCAGGACACGGCTCACAGGAACCCGTCTGAAATTTGCATAAAGGAGAAATCCTCATCATCATCATAAAAGTCTAGCTCCGCTTCACAACATCGCCATCATCTGAAATTCAAACAAGGTCTGGTTAGTGTGTACAACATTGTCCCGTAATGTGGGAGTGAGTGATCAACTCAGTGGAACAATAAATCATAGGTTAACAGGTTATCAATTCAGTCAATCAGTAATGATAAAGCAGTAAAGTCAAACAATCCTAATTACTCTTATTAATGCAAGCATGAAATATAGTCATGATGCATGCCCTCGCCAATGCTCCCTCATGCAACAACATCTTATGTCCACGACATGCGTTCATCCCTCAGTGCTCCACATCTTCTAGGCACATGCAGTGCTATGTTATGAGTGTGATTACCGAGTTATTATTAGTCCTTTTCATATAATAGTATTGGGAAAAAAAAGTACCTCCCTTATATCATTCCCAAACAATGATCCATTCTAAGGTCGTCAGTCCTAAATAATCTCATACGATGATGCAGTTCTAGGTCGTTTGTAAAAAGGGTTTGTCGTGGTCATTACATGCACTCGTTGCACCGCTCCCCCATCACCTTATCAATACAGGCCTAGTTTATAATCTATTTACTACGGGAAGGCTCGTCGCCTCACCACAGATTTAGAGTATGCTTGAGGTCACTACAAAGGGTCTTCAGGGGGTACATTACAGGCACTCATTGCACCGCTCCCCCATCACCTTATCAATGTAGGCCGACAGCTCGAATACAGTGTCCCATACCACCGTATTCGGCTCATGAGTCTGGGTTGCTCACTGGTCACTACGGGGAGGCACATTATCCCAGCGTAGGCTAACAGCTCGACCACAGTGTCCCATACCACCATACCCAACTAATGAGTCTTAGCGGATCGAGGTACCAAGGTTAACGGGGTTGCACTGGTAAGTTTGGTACCTTAGGTTCAAGCAATGGCATCCAAACATGGTGAACATATATCGGGTCAATCAGGTTACTTGACAAGCTTGACTGGTATGAGCGTATGTTGAAGTAGCTGACAAGGTACCGCTGTCGACAACCATCGTACAACTTGGATTCATCGAATGTGTCTTGTGTGGCAAAATGACCTTAGCCACACAATCAAGGCCTGTTATCGATTGTCTGGACTATACAATGGTCCCAATCACATTCAGTTACAGTAAAATATCAGTTAAAGCAGTTATGAATCAAGACTTCAACTCATACAATCAAATATCCGATATTGTCCGCTTAGGGCTGCCAGGGCCGTTGCACGTACTCGTTACACCACTCCCCCATCACTCTTCACAGATTTTATGGAATACAATTTAAACATGGATTTACACATATGCATTACATAGATAAACAGACACCGTAATATACGGTTCATGGAGGAAAACATACACATAGTTAAAGGAGTTAAGAATCATATCTCAACACCCTTCCACATTATAATTTACTAACTACTACTCATTCAGACATTTCAACAAACACTTTAGACTACATACATCACCATACGTGACGTATGTTGATCACATAGGTATTAGGCCAAATCCTTTCACTAGAGAGTTGCCCCGTTTATAACACACATGCACCCACGACGGATAGCCATGGCAAGCATGAATCCACGTTCCATAATCATTCGTTCATTTTCACAAACACTTGGACTACACACTTTAACACACATAATGTGCATTGGCCGTGGCAGGATTTAGGGAAAATTCTTTCGCTAAGGGGTTGTCTAGTACACCACAATCATGTGCTCACATTCAATACACATGGCAGACACAAATCATGAATCCATATTCATTCAGGCATTTCAACAAACACTTAGGCTACACCTTTTACATACACAACGTATGTTAACATAACAGGTATTAGGCTAATCTGTTCACCCAAAAGTTGATACACATGTATCTAGCATACATAGATAACAATTAATCATGACAAGCACAAATCCATATTTTATACATATACGGTATTTTCTACAAATATACAGAATACACAATATGCCATAATTTGCATACGCAATCGAAACGCAAAATGAACATCGCATTGTGCATGTACAGTAACACCCAAATCATGAATCTATCATTATCTGATATTGAAAGCATTGAAAACCATAACCTATACGTCTAAAGTATGCACCTTACGCCGTAGAAACGTAATGGATTCACTAGAAACTCTAAGCCTTACGTAATGGATTCGCCAACGTTGATATAACAACCTATAACACGAGTTAAGTTACCTATTCCGCTACTAACAACAATCGACACCTTAGAACTAATTTAGGTTAGGTTTTCTTACCCGAAAATGGAATTAGAATCGCTGGAAAAGTGAGACAGATGCGATGGCTAAGCATATAGGACGTTGGGACCGAATTCTAAGAAGAATCCCCACTTCTCTCTCACTCTCTCTCTCTTTTCTCTCTTCTCTCTCCTAGGGTTTCCGAAATTGGTATGGGATGAGAGAGTGAGGGTTTAAGGTCCTTATATAGGCCCAGAACTCACCAAATTAGACCCAGGGCCAAGGTATACTTAAGTTATGTCCAAATACGGACTGTTCCGTCTCAACAGAACACTTCTGGAGCCCCCCTTGAGCCAAACGTCGGACTTAAGCTCACTGACTATGGATCTAGGTCGAGTTAAGTTTTCATTCCAATCGGGTTCCCAGATCACACGTGGTGGACCAGTTTCAGTTCAACAATCACCGAAACTCGATCAGGGTTACAAGTACACTGACCTGTGTATAAAATTTCCCCTGATCCGAGGGTGTATTTGGGTCAGATTCTGACGGTCTGATTGCTTATATCAGGCCCGCAAGCGAAAAATCTCAGATTACTTAAATTTGGAATTTATTTCTAATTAATTTCACGTTTCTCACGCTCTTCACTCCGGGCTCAAGCGAATAGCCTCAGGACACTATCTGGATTTAATTTTCGAGATGGTTGTCAACCCCAGCAAGGCGGTCTTAATTCTATAACCTCGTATTATTCAGACTTTCGATGCGTGGTCCAGATCTGATACAGAGTTTCTTGATGCTCCCGAGAGCAGCCAGGTAATGGGATTGATCCTAAATTTTAGGGTAACCTAGCATCACTGATTCGACAAGTTTTGGGTCTTGCAGATCAGATTTAAAGTGATTAGTGCAGATTTTGTATGTGATTTAGTTTAGCACTTAGCTAACTTTGTCTAATTTCTAAAGGATTTAGTCCTGTAAGATTTCTGTCTGAGGTGGTACTTGGGCCTTTGTAGTTTGTATATAAAGTGATTCAAAGTAATTAATACTTAACTAAATCACGCCCTAATTACAACTAAAGAAGGTCCTAAGGCAGGAGAGGCCGATGTTTCTAAATAATCTATTCGTCGATGATTCCATAAGGTTAATGGTCAAGAGCCCATTTTATTTATGTATGTACTATTTACAGAAATTTTGAGTTTGAGTATTGTTCTTCATCACCTAAACTTTAAGATTAGTGTCTAATATGAAAGTACTTACAAAGATTTAAAGAACGAGGTGGTGCAAGGTAAGATTTGTGAAGGAAAAGGGTTAAAAAGCGATTTTAGACATTGGGATTGAGTTTTGACAAGTTAATAAGGTATTCAGATCGACCCATTGCCTAAGGACGTCTATCTCCAAGTTAGCAAAAATTCGCGGTGTTACAATCTACCCTCTTAAAAATAATTTCGTCCTCGAAATTAGCTAAATGTAATAAGTAAGGATTCTATTATTTCATTTACCTAAGACTTATTGATTCAAGTTTATATGCATGGTAGGGTGTATCTTGTGCATGCTAGTCTAGTACATTTTAGGATACCTCTCTTAAAAATTTATTTCTTTATCCCTTGCTTATACCCTAATAGTTTGCTACAATTTATTTCTTTATCTATTTGGGGTCTTGATGATGATTCCCAACAATTTAGAGTAAGATAGTTGTTTTCAATGTTTGACCAACACGGAGAGACGGTTATAGTGGGCTTGATCCCAATACATCGATCATCTACCTGACCAGGGTAGAAGGCTCATCGTATCCCTTCCTAGTTCTGGTGGCTCCTAGTCTTCTACTTGGTCAAGTAGTGAGTCCATTGGTAGTCGCCCAGGATTGAGAATTGGGTCAAGTCGCGAATGGTTCCCAGATTATATTTCAGTAACTCCGTAGTCCGATCACTCTAAAAGCTTAGGGAATACCCATCACAGAACGGTTCAAATTTCCTATTTCTAAGGTTGCCCTTTAGGTCTTGGTCTAAGAGAGTCCTCGTCTTATTCTATGTCTGAGGTAGGAGTGAATCGATATCTTAGTAGCTCATCCTAAGACGATTTCTCATAGTAGAACTTGCTAAGACTTCTATTATGTTCGTATTTCACGAGCAGATTTGTGGATAAAATGACCTCGGCTATTGCAATTCACCTCGTACCCATTGCTAGGCCTCTATCGTTAATACAAATTGGTTTACTACTTAAACCCTAATTTCTTTCCTTCTAGTAACTCCATTATTGACGTGCTAAGGAAGATTCATATCCTATTTGGTGACCTAACCTTACATATCCTAGATCAATTTCCTTCGATCCTGGGCCAGTGGGCTATTGGCCCACCAAGTTTTTATTACGCCTATGAGTGGGTAGACGAGTATACCTACCTAACTCGACTGAATTCATAATCTTCTTACCCCCCCTTAAAATTTATTTCTACTCTAAGGGCTCAAGAATCTGTCCTAATCCGTATGTCAGAACAAGGTGTAATTTAGGACCTATCTCTGACATGAAATGGGATACGATTTCCCAATACATTTGTCTCCCTTTCATCGATGATGTGTGTTATAGCATAGGCACCTATGGTCATAGAAAGGAGCTAAAAAAATGGGTGTTGAGGTTGATTTCAAGGACGGGTGTGAGTTTGTGGTAAGATATTTAATTCTACCTAAGGAGGACCCTTTTTGTTAAGGTCCCAACTTACTTTCTTTAATCATGTCTAGTTTGATACTGTAAGATAATCTATACATTATTAGCATATAAGGGGATTGGGACATAAGAAGTTAACAGACAGGCTATCTTTCTAAGTTCATATGCACAACATAGATGCCCGAATGGTCTATGACTGGGGACCTAATTCCTAACTGTCTGTTGCCCATTTGAGAAATTTCTTAGGCCTAAAAGAAAAGTCTCTATTGACTATACTTTCCTAACACTTCTCAAAAATGAAGTTATAAACTTTTGGTTATAAGTGGTAGGGCCAACACAGAAGGAAAGTTATGTAGTGGGTCAGAGCCGAATACACAGACATTCTGCCTAGCCAGGACAGAAAACTTTGTTATATCAGTTCTTAATCCTAGTTGATCCTGACCCTCTGCTTGATCAGAGCATAGAGTTCATTGGTAACTACCAGGATTGAGAATTCAACTCAAACCGCGAATACCTCGCTTATATATATAGTTCCTCTACTCCGTATTCCCAATTATAATAAGTCTTTGGGAAGGCAATTCTAAGGGTTGTATTGCTTTGACCTAACATTAAATCTAAGGGATATATAAATTTTCTATGAGCGTGAATAGTTTCTACGGCAAACAACCTTCCTAAGAGTTATTAAAGGAGCCTGTGAGTACCAAGGGGATTCAACGAAGGAATGGGGTCTCGCTCCAACCTAACCAAGTCAACTAACTAAGTCTATCTTTCAATTGTCTTAGCATAATCCGTGTTTTACATTCCTCAGTATAACCAACCACTAGTTGTAATCCAAAATCTATGCTTACACACTAGATAATTTCATACCCTTTCTAATACAAGAAATTGTTTATCGCTTAGGGTCAAACGTTGTCTGATTGGAATTGAGTTGCCTGCACTTGAATTTAACTACACTCAAACATTTCACATATGCTCATACCAACTAAGAGGTCTTAGGGTTCACGTTATCAGTTTATTGGATTTCCCATACTGTTAGGTCTTTCGAAATCTAAGAGCACCATTCTAGGTCTAAAACTCTATGGGCCTATTTGGCCAGTGGTCTTAAGTTGTATTAAATGGGGCTGCATTGCTAATCCCACCTCGGGATTTGGAGTGGCATGTTTGGTAGAAGGGTGGGAGGGGATTAAAATTAATTTTATAGGCTTTGGAAAATGAGCCTTGTGTTGGAGAGTGTGAGATGGGGTTTCTAAATCCCATGATGATGAATTTCTAAGTGTAATTTGAAAGGAAATCTCAAAATTTACTTTTAATTGCATACATTCTAAACATGGCATTAGAAAAAATGGGATACACCCAATCCAAGGACAATAGCTTACACATGCATTTATTGTTACTTTTACAATTCCATCCACCATAAACTCACTTAATGCAGTTGGCCGAACGGGCCCTAAATGTCCCAACATGTGGAGGTTGTGAAGGTTATGGGACACAAATATGTGGGTTTGTGCTCATATGGGTGTGAAATGGTGAGGCCAAGAGGAGTAAGAGATGGGTTTAGAGGAGAATGGTGGAGGGGTGGAAGGAGTTCATAATTGTCAAGTACAACTCCAACTTGTCAAGCATTCTACACCTTTGATAACAAAAGGAGCTTCATGCATTACATTTAACCCAAAATCGTCACAATACATGAGATATAGCCTTACATGGACCATGACAGAAGTGCATGTGGGCTAATATAATTGAGGCTTCAAACACGAAAACATACTACCAAACAACTACACTACTAGGCCTAACGCAGCAACAGACAAACCACGAAACAACAGCATGAACATCTAGGCGAAAATCGAGAAAGTGGTCATACTAAGCTCGAATAGAGCCATGGAAAAGTGAAGAAAAGGGAGGAAAGGGCTGGGGTCTTTAGGTCTCCATGGATTTGAGCCTCCAAGGGGTAGGGGTGTGTAAAGGCTCAAATGATAGGAGTTAAAGAAGGAAAATGAAGAGATGAGATGGCTAGTGGGTTTACACGAGTTTGAGCCACAAATGTGGAGTGTAAGAGTTCAAATGAGAGAGAATGAAGAGGGTAGGGGGTAGGTATTATTGAAAACGGTGGAGGTATGTGTGTTTTGATAGAAAATGACGAAATAGGTGAACGGAGGGAAGGTTTAAGAGAGAAAACAGAAACTTTTGGAGAAAAGGAGAGCTTGAAGGGGTAGTTTGTGAAGGAGGGGCAACTTTTGGAGGGTTTTAATCAAAAACCCACATACCAGTGGGCCACCCTAGGCACCAAATGCGATCGGCCCGAGTGGCCTACCCGGCCGAGCCCACTGACCAGCGAGGCCTCGCCAACCCGGCAAGGGCCTCGCCACCCTCTAGACCAATCGACAATGCCTCACCATTTGGGCAAAGTCCTTGTGCCCCCAGGTCTAAAAATGATGTGGGGTCCACCCTGGGTCCCTCTGGATGAGCGTGGGTAGGCCCATGACCCCGATTTGCTTCGTTTCGAGTCTTTTCGGGTGGTTTCTGATGCACAGCTGTATTTATCGATTTCTAACGGTTGGGATGGGGTGAGTTGTGATCTAAACCCATCGTTTGATGGTCTAGAAGTGTTTTGGGGTTGACTCGTGCGATCTCGGTTGCATACAGACTCCAACAACATGATCAATTTTAGTGAACTTCGTCGATCGGCGAAATTGAGCTACCTATGACTGTCTCTATGTTTTTCTCACACCAACCTAACTCGAAAAGCGTTAGCGTACGTCGTGAGACCATAACCCAGGTTCGGTTTAATCCAAATCATGCTCTAATACCATCTTGTAACGCCCTGAAAATTGGGAGTCGAGCATAAACTCAACTCTCGAGTTCCAACACATCACTTATGCAACATAAAGAATGATGATTGAATGTTGTTCGTATTAGTGCATGAAACATGAATGAGATTAAGCCAAAAAAACATATCATACTCCAAAGACGATTAGTTTAAACAAGCGAAAGACTGCGATATGCATATAAAATATATAAACTGTAGTAAGTCTCCAGAGTGTGATAATGTTACCAGGTTTGATAATTACATGTAAATTTCTAAATTATACCAAAGGTGTAATGTCATCTAGTCAACATCCCAGAAAGCCCCGTCGATCAGGACACGACTCACAGGAACCCGCCTGAAAATTTCATAAAGCAGAAATCCACCTCATCATCATAAAAGTCCGGCTCCGCTTCATAGCATCGCCATCGTCTGAAACTCAAACAAGGTCTGGTTGGTGTGTACAATACCATCCCATAACATGGGAGTGAGTGATCAGCTCAGTGGAATAATAAAGCATAGGTTAACATGTTATCAATTCAGTCAAGCAGTAATGATAAAGCAGTATAGTCAAACAATCCTAATTACTCTTATTAATGCAAGGATGAAATGTAGTCATGATGCATACCCTCGCTAATGCTCCCTCATGCGACAACATCTTACGTCCGCGGCATGCGTTCATCCCTCAGTGCTCCACATCTTTCAGGCACATGCAGTGCTATGTTATGAGCATGATTACCAAGTTATTATTAGTCCTTTTCATACAGCAATATTGGGAAACTAAGGTACCTCCCTTATATTATTTCTAAACAATAATCCATTCTAGGGTCGTTAGTCCTATATAATCTCATACAATGATGCAGTTCTAGGTCGCTATAAAGGGCTGTCAGGGCTGTTACACGCACTTGTTACACCTCTCCCCCATCACCTTATCAATACAGGCCTAGTTTATACTCTGTTTACTACGGGTAGGCTCGTCGCCTCACCGCAGATTTAGAGTATGCTCGAGGTCACTATAAAGGGCTGTCAGGGTTGTTACACACACTCGTTGCACTGCTCCCCCATCACCTTATCAGTGTAGGCTGACAGCTTAAATACAGTGTCCCATACCACTGTATTTGGCTCACGAGTCTGGGTTGCTCACTGGTCACTACGGGGAGGCACATCTCCCCAACATAGGCCGACAGCTCGACCATGGTGTCCCATACCACCATGCCCGGCTCATGAGTCTTAGCGGATCGAGGTACCAAGGTTAATGGGGATGCACTGGTAAGTTTAGTACCTTAGCTTCAAGCAATGGCGTCCAAACATGGTAAACATACATCAGGTTAATCAAGTTACTCGACAAGCTTGACTAGTACGAGCGTAGGCTGAAGTAGCCGACAAGGTATCGCTGTCGACAACCATCGTACGACTCGAATTCATCGAATGTGTCTTGTATGGCAAAATGACCTTAGCCACACAATTAAGACTTGTTACCGATTGCCTGGACTATACAATAGTCCCAATCACATTCAGTTACAACAAAATATCAGTTAAAGCAGTTATGAATCAAGACTTCAACTCATACAATCAAATATCCGATATTGTCCGCTTAGGGCTGCCAGGGCTGTTGCACGCACTCGTTACACCACTCCCCCATCACCCTTCACGGATTTTATGGAATACAATTTAAACATGGATTTACACATATGCATTACATAGATAAACAGACACCATAATATACGGTTCATGGAGGAAAACATACACATAGTTAAAGGAGTTAAGAATCATATCTCAACACCCTTACACATTACAATTTACTAACTACTACTCATTCAGACATTTCAACAAACACTTTAGACTACATACATCACCATACGTGACATATGTTGATCACATAGGTATTAGGCCAAATCCTTTCACTAGGGAGTTGCCCCATTTATAACACGCGTGCACCCACGACGGATAGCCATGGCAAGCACGAATCCACGTTCCATAATCATTCGTTCATTTTCACAAACACTTGGGCTACACACTTTAACACACATAGCGTGCATTGGCCGTGGTGGGATTTAGGGCAAATCCTTTCGCTAAGGGGTTGTCTAGTACACCAAATCATGTGCTCACATTTAATACACATGGCAGGCACAAATCATGAATCCGTATTCATTCAGGCATTTCAACAAACACTTAGGCTACACCTTGTACATACACAATGTATGTTAACATAACAGGTATTAGGCTAATCCGCTCACCCAAAAGTTGATACACATATATCTAGCATACATAGACAGCAATTAATTATGGCAAGTACAAATCCGTGTTTCTTACGTATACGGTATTTTCTACAAATATACAGAATACACAATATGCCATAATTTGCATACGCAATCAAAACGCAAAATGAATATCACATTGTGCACGTACAGTCACACCCAGATCATGAATCTATCATTATCTGACATTGAAAGCATTGAAAACCATAACCTATACATCTAAAGTCCGCACCTTACACTGTAGAAATGTAATGGATTCATTAGAAACTCTAAGCCTTCACTAACGTTGATATGACAACCTATAGCATGAGTTAAGTTAGCTATTCCACTACTAACAACAATCGACACATTAGAATTGATTAGGATTATGTTTTATTACCCAAAAATAGAATTAGAATCATCGGAAAAGCGAGACAGATGCGATGGCTAAGCACGTAGGACGATGGGACCGAATCCCAGGAAGAATCCCCACTTCTCTCTCACTCTCTCTCTCTCTCTCTTTTCTCTCTTCTCTCTCCTAAGGTTTCCCAAATTGGTATGGGATGAGAGAGCGAGGGTTTATGTTCCTTATATAGGCCCAGAAATCACCAAATTAGACCCAGGGCCAAGGTATACTTAGGTTATGTCCAAATACGGATTGTTCCATCGTAACGGAGGACTTTTGGAGACCCCCCTTGAGCCAAATGTTGGACTTAAGCTCACTGACTATGGATCTAGGTCGAGTTAAGTTTTCATTCCAATCGAGTTCCCAGATCACACGTGGCGGATCAGTTTCAGTTCAACGGTCACCGAAACTCGATCAGGGTTACAAGTACACTGACCTGTGTATAAAATTTCCCCTGATCTGAGGGTGTATTTGGGTCAGATTCTGATGGTCTGATTGCTTATATCAGGCCCGTAAGTGACAAGTCTCATATTACTTAAATTTTGAATTTATTTCTAATTAATTTCATGTTTCTCAGGCTCTTCACTCCGGGCTCAAGCAAATAGCCCCAGGACACTATCTGGATTTGATTTCTGAGATGGTTGTCAAGCCCAGCAAGGCGGTCCTAATTCTATAACCTCGTATTATTCAAACTTTCGATGCGCGGTCCAGATCTGATACGGAGTTTCGTGATGCTCCCAAGAGCGGTCGGGTAATGCGATTGATCCTAGATTTTACGGTAACCTAGCGTCACTAATTCGACAAGTTTTAGGTCTTGTAAATCAGATTTAAAGTGATTAGTACAAATTTTGTATGTGATTTAGTTTAACACTTAGCTAACTTTGTCTAATTTCTAAAGGATTTAGTCCTGTAAGATTTCTGTCTGAGGTGGTACTTAGGCCTTTATAGTTTGTATATAAAGTGATCCAAGTAATTAATACTTAACTAAATCATGCCCTAATTACAACTAAAGAAGGTCCTAAGGCAGGAGAGGCTGATGTTTCTAAATAACCTATTCGTAGATGATTCCATAAGGTTAATGGTCAAGAGCCCATTTTATTTATGTATGTACTATTTATAGAAATTTTAAGTCTAAGTATTGTTCTTCATCACCTAAACTTTAAGATTAGTGTCTAATGTAAAAGTACTTAAAAAGATTTAAAGAATGAGGTGGTGCAAGGTGAGATTTGTGAAGGAAAAGGGTTAAAAAACTGATTTTAGACATTGGGATTGAGTTCTGACAAGTTAATAAGGTGTTTGGATCGACCCATTGCCTAAGGACGTCTATCTCCAGGTTGGCAAAAATCTGGGGTGTTACATGTTCCCTCTTATGTGCGGTATTTAAGGTTGCGCAATATTATAGTTGAACGACCTGTTCATGTTAAATATATTGCTCCATTTATAATCCTTCCTCTTCTCCAATCTGTAGGATGGGCTAACATTCTACATTGGGGTGGGCCGACATACCGGTCTATTGCGCAAGCTATATATGCATGTATTTCTAATTTTTCAACTGAAAATTTAACTTTTATTATAGCAACTGGAGAAGGTCCATTTGAAGTAAACCGACATCTGATTTCTGGTCTAATGGACATACCTATCATTGATGAAGGTATTCCAATTAGCACTCTAGTAGCTAAACCATCTGAATCAGAAAAACGTATGCTTACTAGAGCATTGTGTAATATAGATGCGCAATGGAGTCAAAATGGGAATGCGCTTGGTTCAAAGTATTTGTTACCTAGATACAGGATCCTTCATAGGATATTTATTTCAAAATTTTATCCACGTTCTGGTAACAAAACCAAACTCACCACTTCATGGTTCGGATTCTTCATTCCATTATTTCTGGAACTAGGGTATGCCTTCCTTCTTTAATCTGTCATTGTATCATTTAATTCCATTAACACCTTTTCTTCATCCAGGACATAGTGATATACCTTTCGTATATCTCATGACTATGTTGGCCTCCCATATCTTAATGCATATGCCTATTGGGGAAGCTCCCATTCAACACCTTATCTTCAACAACTTCATATAAACAAAATGAATCTAAGGTTGGCTGCAGACCAAGTCAATGTGGGTGTTGGTGGAGCTAATGTTGTGAATAAAGAAGAAGGTGGTTTGACAGCAGATGACATTAACATGGATGATATGTTTGATGAGATCGAATCTGACACTGCTGGTGATCCCGACTATCAGCCTTCTGATTTTGCTGAGAGGTTGCATACTCTTGAGGAACAAGTGGCTCAGATCCGTGTAACCCAGGATTCTCAATTTTCTTATATGCGTAAATATATGAGGCGCATTAATAAGGGTTTATAACAAATTGATCCATCTATTCCTGCTCCCTCTTCGGGATCTGATTAGTATTTTCTCATGTGGTTTGTAATAACTCTTATGATACTTCGCTTTCTTTCGGTTTGTGAGATTGACTTTGGTTGAACTTTGTTGATGTTGGTTGATTATGCATGAACATTACTTGCTTATGAATTTAATCTCCTGACTATCTTGATCAATTATTCCTCATGACTCTTCTTATTCTTCCTTGTTTATCTATGTCTTGGTCCTTGTATTTGTTACTTCCTTTGTCATATTGTGACAAAAAGGGGGAGAATTTTGTCATGCTTGATATGTTGTTATTGAAAAGGCCTAGCTATATGTCCTAGAGGGGGGGTGAATAGGACTATGCCAAATTAAAACTTTAACAGCGGAATTTAACTAAATAAGATAGCCTTAAACTTTAAACAAATCACAGTATTGAAATGTAAACCAGTCTTCAAATAATAAAATAGAGAGATTAATACCAATGTTGTTCTAAGGAAAACCTTGCACCATAAAAACCAAGGGTTTATGGCAGAACAACCTTACTAGAACAATTTGAATATCAAGAACTCAAACTAAAAGGAAATAAAGGAAATAGCAAGAAATTAATTTCTAAACTATTACAACATTCCCCATAATGCTTGAAATGTAAAAGATTACAACATTCCACAGCTTTGAATGATAAAAGATATACAAATTCAAACAAACATTCAAACCACAAAAGACAAAGAATTATAGTGTGTACACCAACTGTTAAACAATAGCCATATAGATTACTCCTCCACTCCTAATATCCTCACACAGGGGATATCAGCGTTCACTATGAAAATAGGTTTCACAGGTTCACCTAAAACCATCACAATTGTCTTTCAAATGGGCTTACACAATTCAAAAACCCCACTTCTGAGTTTTTTGGCTCTCCTCAGATAACTACAAGATTGAGATTTTTCTGGCTTAATCTCAAACAAAAACCAAAATGAAGGAAATTTACAATATAGTAAAATACCTGGATTTCTCCTTTCATTGTAGCCCGGAAGAACCAATCGGAGTAGAAGTTCGAATATAGAAGTTCAATTGTCCAATACTCACTTTGAAATGGTTCTAAGTTCTAATTGATTTTAAATTAAACCAAATGGGCTAGCTTTATTTGATTTTGATTCCAAGAAGAAGGAATACAGCAATTCCTCTTTTCAATTCAGATTGGAATGCAGAAACAAAATCAAATAAATAAAGCTAATAAAAGAGAATATGAAATATGCACAGCGTAGCTTAAATAATACAAACTTATCTCAGAGTGATGCCTTAATTTTACTTGAATTGGATTCTTGCAAAACTCTGAAATTCGTGTTCTATTTATAGTTGTAGAAATCGCATCTTCGACTGGTCGTGTGGCCACCACGACTGGTCGTAGGTCGAACTGCATTTTGAAATTTTAAGCGCGAACGGATAAAGCCGTTCCACGACTGGTCATAAGGAACCAAGAATGATTGCTGGAGTTTGAGTCGTAGCTACAGGACTGGTTTTGAACGAGTCGACACTGTTCCTACGACTGGTCGAGCAGACTCTAGGATTGGTCGAAGCTCAACCAAAAAATTCTGAAAATTTGCAATGACTTAGGACTAGTCATGGAATTTCTTAGACTGGTCGAGCCAGTTCTAGGACTAGTCGATCAGAGTTCAGGGCTGGTCTTAGAACAGGCCAAACACTTATAAAAATATTCTATTCGAATTATGTATACAAAATTACTTACCCTAAGGTCAAACTAAGGTCATGCAAACCTTAAATGTGAAGTATGAACATTGAGTCTTCATTTCTTTAGATGTTGGTTGACCTTTAAAGATTGTGAAGCTTGAGATCTCTCATGTAGCTTAAACTTGAGATCTTCTAAAGGTTGAACTTCATCTTGTACCGTTATTCTTGAGTTGTACTTAAGACTTGAACAAGACCTTGTCTTCTGATGTAGCTCTTGAAATATTCTGATCATTGAAGCTTGTAAAAGTAGACAAATAACTTAAACTTGAACTTCTTAAAGTAGATCACCATTTTTATCTTGTACTATTGATGCAGTGACTTGAACATACAAGTCAATATGTTACACAAGACATAGATTGTTTTTTGACACCACAAAATTTAACAACTAAAGGGGCAAATAACTCTTGCACTTATAATCTCCCCCTTTGTCAAATTTGGGACAAAACACACTTAAAAAATATGATCAATATGAACACAACAAAATTCATGCACTAGTTATAAAAGTAAGCCAGTTAGAGATTAACGAATCATGCACCAGTTGTCATTCACAAATTCTTCATTACTTACTCCCCCTGAGTAGCACAACTAAATCCAGCATAAAAATGATATGCTACTCTACATTCCCACAATCCATATTTATTTCCCCCATATCCATATTTATCAAACTTAAAGTATTCTCCTCGTTTTTGTCACAATAAGACAAAGGAAGAAAGGAAGAAATGGAAGTGGAAGACCAATAAGAGAGTAGTTAAAGGAATAACTAGTTAAGATATGCAAAAATAAGCAAATTCAAAGTTCACATAGCATTAACTGCTGAAACAAAAATCAGTCATGCGAACTGAAGTAAAATCAAAGTCCACACACCAACAAAACTAGTATAAAAGTTATTACAAACCAAAGATTAAAACACTCAATCAGATCCTGAGGAAGGAGCAAGTATGGTAGGATCAATTTGATGAAGGCCCTTATTTAAACGCCTAAGATACTCGCGTGTATATTTAAATTGCAAATCATAGGCAGCATTCATGTTCTCTACCATCTCCTCAAAAGCACGAAGACGAGCATCAAAATCAGATGGCTCATAATTAGGATCATTTGTAGAATTTGATTCAATTTCGTTAAAAATATCATCCATATTTATGTCATCAAGAGGAAGATCACCACCTTCTTCATCATTCCCTACTTCAGCACTACCACCACTCACATCTCTTTCGCCAGGAGCCAATTCCAACTTCATCTTATTTATATTAGAATTGTTAAATAAAAGATGACAAATAGGAGCCTCTTCAACAGGCATAACAACTAGCATATGAGATGCTAACACAGTCATAAGATATGTAAATGGAATATCACTGTATCATGGATGGAGTCGAAACTAAATGATGAAATGACATATCAAGGAAGGTAGACAAACTTTAATACCAGTGACGATAAAATGCAGAACACGAACCATATAGGAAGTCAGTTCTGTTTTGTTACCAGAATGTAGATATAAATTTGAAGTAAAGATTCTATAGAGAACCCTGTATTTGGGTAACAAATACTTTGTGGGGAGCGCATTCCCTTTATGAGTCCATTGAACGTCCATATTACACAAATCTCTAGTTAACATACGTTTTTCCAATTCTGATGGTTTTTCCATTAGAGTATGAATAGGAATGCCCTCATCATTAACAGGTATTTCTATTAGATCCGTAATCAGATGATGGTCTACTGTAAATGGACCTTCTCTAGTATCAATATTAAATATTAAATTATCAGATGAAAATTCAAAGATACATGTAACCATGGCCTGTGTAATGGATTGGTGTGCCAGCCCACCCCAATGTAGGATGTTATCCCAGCCACATATTAGAGAAGAGGAAGGATACCAAAAGGAGCAACATGATCAATAAATACAGGTCTTTCAACAATAACATTACGCATACGCAAATCTCTAACATGAGCGGGATCATCTTCGGATGATCGAAGATGACGCCTAGAGATAGGAGTTGATGTGGAAGAGTATGGACCACAGGCAGTTTTCTTTTTCCCTCCTACATTTATTTGTAATAGATTAAACAAAGAAACAAGTAGATTCAAAAGATGACGATTGAGTTTTTGATAGATTAGATTTCTCAAGAGAAAACCCCAAAATTGCAATGAAATATAACATAAATTACTCCAAGAGTAAAAATGAAGTAATATTAACTAGAATCTACAAGAAAAACACAATTGATGCACTAACCTTGAGGAATCAAACAGTTGGGTATGACTGGTAGTGCTTATGCTCATTGGAGAGAAAATAAGAAATGAGGAAGATGAGAATTTTCCCCCAAATTAAAAAGGTCTAGCGCGCTAGACGACCGGTCGAGGACCGTTCTCGATCGGTCGTACCACGACCGGTCGAGCATGTCCTCGACTGGTCATGAACCAATAACAACTGTATTTTTCATAAAAAAATGAAATTTAAAGTAATAAATTATCAAATATATGTACACTATGATACACAAATGCATGAATAATCAATTTAAATTGCACATTCCAAGATCAAATTTTAATTTATTAAACCTGCTTTTGTCGAGCGGTTTAGTGAAAATGTTAGCAAGTTGAGTCTCGGTTGGAATATAATTTAAAGAGATTAATTTTTCTTCCACTAATTCACGAATGTAATGATACCTAATGTCAATGTGCTTGGTACGTGAATGTTGGATTGGATTTTTTGAAATATTTATAGCACTGGAATTATCACAATATAATATCATTGATTCCTGTGAAATTCCATAATCGTTTGACATACGTTTCATCCAAATAAGCTGAGTACATGCATTTTCAGCTGCGATGTATTCAGCCTCAGCAGTAGAGAGCGATACAGATCTTTGATTCTTGCTAAACCAAGAAACTAAATAATTTCTGATATAAAAACAACCACCATTGGTTGACTTTTTATCATCGATATTACCAACCCAATCAGCATTTGAATACCTAGCCAATTGAACACTAGTATCATATGGATACCAGAGACCCAAATTAGTAGGACTTGCGACATATCGCATAATCCGCTTAACAGCAGTTAGATGAGATTCTTTAGGGTTAGACTGATATTTAGCACAAATACCAACACTTAAAGTAATATCAGGTCTACTTGCAGTTAAATAAAGTAAACTGCCAATCATGCTACGATATAGTTTAGGATCTACATTTTTACCTGTAGAGTCTTTTGAGAGTCTTAAGGTTATACTCATATGAGTATCAAAATTCTTACCATTCTCAAATCTAAACTTTTTAATCAAGTTCAAAGTATATTTGGTTTGAGAAATAAAAATACCATCAGGTTGTTGTTTTACTTGCAACCCTAGGAAATAATTCAATTCCCCAACCATGCTCATTTCGAACTTAGATTTCATTAAATCTGTAAACTCAACAGTCATGTTAGTACAGGTAGATCCATAAATAATATCATCAACATAGATTTATACTATTAAGATATGATCATTATGTTTCTTAACAAATAGAGTTTTATCAACACTTCCCATTAGAAAATTATGACTTAGTAAAAACTTAGTTAATTTTTCGTACCATGCCCTGGGAGCTTGTTTCAAACCGTAGAGAGCCTTTTTAAGGCGATAGACATGATCAGTGTTCTTAGGGTCTTCAAAACCCGTTGGTTGTTCCACATACACTTCTTCATGTAGATCACCATTTAAGAAGGCACTCTTTACATCCATTTGATAAATTTTGAATTTTCTAAAGCAAGCAATGGATATGAATAGTCTGATTGATTCAAGGCGAGCAACCGGGGCGAAGGTTTCATTGTAAGCAATGCCTTCTATTTGAGTGTACCCCTGTACAACCAATCTTACCTTGTTTCGAATAATATTACCAAGTTCATCAGACTTATTTTTGAAAATCCACTTTATTCCGATAATATGTTTATCTTTAGGTCTATGAACAAGATTCCAAACATCATTTCGATCAAATTGATTAAGTTCTTCCTGCATAGCAACTATCCAGTTTTCGTCAGAAAGAGATTCTTTTACATTAGTCGGCTTAATCTGGGATGTAAAACACACGTAGTTACATGTCTTTTAATTGTCTACGAGTGCACACACCAGTGAGAAGGTTTCCAATAATTTGAGTGATTGGATGATCTTTAACAGTCCTCAGTTCAGTATTAGTTTGTTTTGATGAATTATCTGGTTTGTCAATTAAAAGAACTTCATCATTATCTAAACTTGGCGTAGGTGTATTCAAGTGATCGTCAATGACCATATTAATGGACTCTTGAATCACACTGGTCCTTTTATTTAGTACACGATATGTATGACTATTCAAAGAATATCCTAAAAAGATACCTTCATCACTTTTAGTGTCAAACTTCCCTAGATATTCACGGTCACGAAAAATATAGCACTTGCTGCCAAAAACTCGAATGTATTTGACAGTGGACATTTTATCGAACCACATTTCATAAGCCGTTTTATGATTAAATTTACAAATATAAACCTGATTAATAACATAGTATGCAGTATTTACTACTTCAGCCCAAAGATTTCTAGGGAGCTTCATACTATTCAACATTACATTTCCCATATCTTGAAGAACTCTATTTTTCCTCTCCACGATTCCATTTTGTTGTGGTGTTTTGGGCACAGAGAATTTATGCGATATTCCCTGATCGCTACAAAATTTCTCAAAACTGCTATTCTCGAACTCAGATCCATGATCACTACGGATCTTACAAACTTGAGAACCTTTTTCAGTTTGGATCCATTTGAGAATCCTCTTTACTTCATCAAGGGTTTCTAATTTATCCTTTAAAAAGGTTACCCAAGTGAATCTGGTAAAATCATCTACGATTACAAGTATGTATTTTTGGCCACCTCAACTCTTCGTCCCGGTGGGTCCTACAAGATCCATGTGAAGAAGTTTGAGAGGTTTTGATGTAGCATTGGAGTTTACCTTTTTGTGAGAACTCCTAGTTTGTTTGCCAATTTGGCGTTTACCACATATTTTATCTACTTTTTGAAGTTTAGGTAAACCTCTTATTAGTTCTCCTTTGCTCAATCTGTATAGATTACGGTAGTGTACATGTCCAATGCATTTATGTCATAATTTTGTCTCATCAGTATGGACCATGTAGCACGATTAATTAGATGAGCTACCATCGCTTACAATATAGCAGTTTTCAAAAGTCCTGCGACCAGTTAATATTACAGAACCCTTGTTGTTTAAAATTTCACAACCTCGATTAGAAAAGTTCACACTGTGATTATTATCGCATATTTGAGATATGATTAACAGGTTGTGTTTTAGCCCCTCAACATATAAAACATTCTTAAATAAGGGAAGGTTATAGAGTTGAACCGTACCTTGGCCAATAATCTTGCAGTTTCTACCATCACCAAATGTGACTGACCCATCAGTTATATCTTTAAGGTCGGTGAATAAAGTCTCGTCGCCTGTCATATGCCTGGAGCACCCACTAACTAGGTACCACTTTGTATGACTTGTCGCTTTGAATGCAGTGTGGGCAACCAAGCAGGTAACCTTAGGAACCTATTTCATAACTGTTTTGGGTTTGGGAGCATAGTTGGTCTTCTTATGTTTGTAGTTGTTGTAAGACTGATTCACTGAGTTAGATTTTAAGAGCTCCTTAAGTAGATCGACCATTTTCTCAGCTAAAGGGTTTCAGTTTTTATTTTTGTCATCGATATGGTTACCTTTAGTTTTGAAAGATTGAAAAGTTTTAACATTTTTAGAAAACTTTTGACTTGAACTTTTCTCTTTTGAATTAAAGGATTCTCCTTTTACAAACTTATGAGAGGTATTCTTCTGTTTAGGAGGAATATTTTTACAATAGCCCAAACCAGATCAGTCGCCACATTTTCTTGATCTAGATAAAAGTTTTTCTAATTTTGGATCACCTTGGGCATATCTCCATGTATCCTTTAAACTCAATAGTGAAGAGACTTCAAGTTTAAGTTTTTCATTTTTAGCTTTTAGATTTTCAATATGGGATGTTTTGAATTCTAAATTGCATTTGTATTTTTTAAAACAATTTGAAATATGAGATTTTTCTAAAATAAGAGACTAAAATCTTTCTCTAAGCCCTGAAAACCATTCTTTTTGAAGCTTTAGCTTTACCGCAATCTTACAACTTTCCTTGTATAGGGAATTGTAAGCATCTTGAAGCTCTTCTTCATTATCATGATCACTATTCAGATTTTCTTCAATAGTAGAATCATCATGATCTGAAAAAGTGAACTTGGTTAGAGTCATAAGAGCTTTGACTTCATTACTCGACTCGGTTTCAGAATCTTCTGATTCAGAAGAGGCCAAAAGATTCATCCCAATTAGCCAGCATTCCTTTCCTTTTAGGTTTGTCCTTTTTAGGACACTTGTTTGCTAGATGCCCATATTCTTGGTAGTTGTAATATTAACTATCTTTCAAAGATTTCTAAAATTTAGATCTAGATTTAGATCTTTTCTTATCATTTGATTTTTGAAAGTCTACCTTCTTTTTACTTTTGAAAATCTTATAAAACTTTTTTGTTAAGAGAGTCATATCATCTTCAGAATTTTCAAAATCAGAATTTTCTTGAGAAATACATTTGAAAGACTTAAGGGCTATAGATTTACCTTTAGGAGCTTTAAAGTTTAACTCATAGGTTTGTAAAGACCTAACTAATTCTTCTACTCTCATATTATCCGTATCATGAAGTTCCTGGATCGCAGTTACCTTTGAGTTGAACCGTTCAGGTAGTGAGTGTAGTATCTTTGCACACACTTTACTTTCTAAGATTTTATTGCCAAGACCCCACATAGAGTTTACAATGTCATTCAGTCTAGTATAAAAGTCCATAAACATTTCATTTTCTTCCATATGCATTTCCTCAAATTTAGTTGTAAGGATTTGGACTTTAGACTTGTTGACAATTGATGTACCCTCGTGTGTCATTTCTAAAATATCCCAAGCTTGTTTTGCAGTATCACAGGATATAATTCTTTTGAACTCATCCGGTGATAATGCGCAAGTGATTGCATTTAGTGCTTTCACATTGGCACTACTCTCACTTTTCTGAAGTGTGGTCCAAGAAAAATAAGGTGATATTCTCATTGATTTTGATCCATCGATACTAGTCACTTCAGTGGTAGGAGGGATTCATTCAGTCACTGTGGTTTGCCACACACTCTCATCCATTGATTTGAGGAAAATCCTCATTCTGGCTTTCCAATAGGCATAGTTGGAGCCAACAAATGGTGGAGGCCTAGTGACTGAAAGGCTATCAAAATTTGACATCTTATAAATAGCTTAGATCAATTAGCTCAAGAAATAAATCCAAATAACAATTAAAACGAGCTATTAGGCTCTAATACCACTTAAAAAGGCCTAACTATATGTCCTTTAGGGGGGGTGAATAGGATTATGCTAAATTAAAACTTTAACAGTGGAATTTAACTGAATAAGATAGCCTTAAACTTTAAACAAATCACAGTACTGAAATATAAATCAATCTTCAAATAATAAAATAGAGAGGTTGATACCAATGTTGTTCTGAGGACAACCTTACAACATAAAAACCAAAGGTTTATGGCAGGACAACCTTACTAGAACAATTTGAATATTAAGAACTCAAACTGAAAGGAAGTAAAGGAAATAGCAAGAAATTAAATTCTAAAATATTATAGCATTCCCCACAATGCTTAAAATGTAAAAGATTACAACATTCACATCCATATATACATTTCACAGATTTGAATGATAAAAGATAAGAAATTCAAACAAACATTCAAACCACAAAACACAAAGAATTATAGTGGTTCGCCTGTGTGTACACCAACTGTTAAACAATAGCCACACAGATTGCTACTCCACTCCTAATATTCTCACACAGGGGATATCAGCGTTCACTATGAAAATAGGTTTCACAGGTTCACCTAAAACCTTCACAATTGTGTCTTTTAAATGGGCTTACACAATTTAAAAACCCCACTTCTTAGTTTTTTGGCTCTCCTCAGATAACCACAAGATTGAGATTTTTCTCGCTTAATCTCAAACAAAAACCAAAATGAAGGAAATTTACAATATAGTAAAATACCTGGATTTCTCCTTTCGGTATAGCCCGGAAGAACCAATCGGAGTAGAAGTTCGAATATAGAAGTTCAATTGTCCAATACTCACTTTGAAATGGTTCTAAGTTCTAATTGATTTTAAATTAAACCAAATGGGCTATTTGATTTTGATTCCAAGAAGAAGGAATACAACAATTCCTCTTTTCAATTCAGATTGGAATGCAGAAACAAAATCAAATAAATAAAGCTAACAAAAGAGAATATGAAATATGCACAGTGTAGCTTAAATAATACAAACTTATCTCAAAGTGATGCCTTGATTTTACTTGAATTGGATTCTTGAAAAACTCTAAAATTTGTGTTCTATTTATAGTTGTAGAAATCGCATCTTCGACTGGTCGTGTGGCCACCACGACTGGTCGTAGGTCGAACTACATTTTGAAATTTTAAGTGTGATCAGATAAAACCGTTCCACGACTAGTTGTGAGGCCACGACTGGTCGTGACCATCTCACGACTGATTGTGAGGAACTAATAATGGTTGCTGGAGTTTGAGTCGTACCTGCAGGACTGATTGTGAATGAGTCGACATTGTTCCTACGACCAGACTCCAGGATTGGTCGAAGCTCAACTAAAAAATTCTGAAAATTTGTAATGACTTAGGACTGGTCTTGGAATTTTTTTGACTGCTTGAGCTAGTTCTAGGACAAGTCAAAAAGAGTTCAGGGCTGGTCTTAGAACAGACCAGACACTTATAAAAATATTCTATTCGAATTATGTATACAAAATGACTTACCCTAAGGTCAAACTAAGGTCATGCAAACCCTAAATGTGAAGTATGGACATTGAGTCTTCATTTCTTCAGATGTTGGTTGACCTTTGAAGATTGTGAAGCTTGAGAACTCTGATGTAGCTTAAACTTGAGATCTTCTAAAGCTTGAACTCCATCTTGTACAGTTATTCTGGAGTTGTACTTAAGACTTGAATAAGAACTTGTCTTCTGATGTAGCTCTTGAAATATTCTGATCATTGAAGCTTGTAAAAGTAGACAAATAACTTGAACTTGAACTTCATAAAGTAGATCACCGTTTTTATCTTGTAGTATTGATGGAGTGACTTGAACATACAAGTCAATATGCTACACAAGACATAGATTGTATTTTTGGCACCACAAAATTTAACAACTAAAGGGGCAAATAACTATTGCACTTACAATCTCCCCCTTTGTCAAATTTGTGATAAAACACACTTAAAAAATATGATCAATATGAACACAACGGAAATCATGCACTAGTTATAAAAGTAAGCCAGTAACAGATTAACGAATCATGCACCTGTTGTCATTCACAAATTCTTCATTACTTACTCCCCCTTAGTAGCACAACTAAATCCAGCATAAAAATGATATGCTACTCTACTTTCCCACAATCCATATTTATCTCCCCCATATCCATATTTATCACACTTAAAGTATTATCCCCCTTTTTGTCACAATAAGATAAAGGAAGAAATGGAAGTGGAAGACCAATAAGAGAGTAGTTAAAGGAATAACTAGTTAAGATATGCAAAAAATAAGCAAATTCAAAGTTCACATAGCATTAACCAGCTGAAACAAAAATCAGTCATACAAACTTAAGTAAAATCAAAGTCCACACACTAACAAAAGTAGTATAAAAGTTATTACAAGCCAAAGATTAAAACACTTAATCAGATCCTGAGGAAGGAGTAGGTATGGTAGGATCAATTTGATGAAGGCCCTTATTTAAACGCTTAAGATACGTGCATGTATATTTAAATTGCAAATCATGGGCAGCATTCATGTTCTCTACCTTCTTCTCAAAAGCACGAAGATGAGCATCAAAATCAGATGGCTCATAATCAGGATCATTTGTAGAATCTGATTCAATTTCATCAAAAATATCATCCACATTTATGTCATCAGGAGGAAGATCGCCACCTTCTTCATCATTCCCTACTTCAGCACTACCACCACCCACATCTCTTTCGCCAGGAGCCAATTCCAACTTCATCTTGTTTATATTAGAATTGTTAAATGAAAGATGACGAATAGGAGCCTCTTCAACAGGCATAGCAACTAGCATATGAGACGCTAACATAGTCATAAGATATGTAAATGGAATATCACTGTGCCCTGGATGGAGTAAAAAATGAATGATGAAATAACATATCAAGGAAGGCAGACAGACTTTAATACTAGTGATGATAAAATGCAGAACCCGAACCATATAGGAAGTCAATTCTGTTTTGTTACCATAATGTGGATATAAATTTGTAGTAAAGATTTTGTAAAGAACCCTGTATTTGGGTAACAACTACTTTGTGGGAACGCATTCCCTTTATGAGTCCATTGAACGTCCATATTACATAACTCTCTGCTTAACATACGTTTTTCTGATTCTCATGGTTTTTCCATTAGAGTATGAATAGGAATGCCCTCGTCATTAACAGGTATTTCCATTAGATCCGTAATCAGATGACGGTCTACTGTAAATGGACCTTCTCTAGTATCAATATTAAATGTTAAATTATCAGATGAATATTCATAGATACATGCAATCATGGCCTGTGTAATGGATTGGTATGCCGGCCCACCCCAATGTAAGATGTTATCCCAGCCACAGATTGGAGAAGAGGAAGGATACCAAAAGGAGCAATATGATCAATAAATATAGGTCTTTCAACAATGACATTATGCATATGCAAATCTCTAACATGAGCGGGATCATCTTCAGATGACCGAAGATGACACCTAGAGATAGGAGTTGATCTGGAAGAGGATGGACCACGGGCAGTTTTCTTTTTCCCTCTAACATCCATTTGCAATAGATTAAACAAAGAAACAAGTAGATTTAAAAGATGACGAGTGGGTTTTTGATAGATTAGATTTTTCAAGAGAAAACCCCAAAATCGCAATGAAATATAAAATAAATTACTCCAAGAGTAAAAATGAAGTAATATTAACTAGAATCTACAAGAAAAACACAAATGATGCACCAACCTTGAGGAGACAGTTGGGTACGACTGGTCGTACTATGCTCATTGGAGAGAAAATAAGAAATGAGGAAGATGAGATTTTCCCCCAAATTAAAAAGGTCCAGCGCGCTACACGACCAGTCGAGGACCGTTCTCGACCGGTCGTACCACGACTGGTCGAGCACGTCCTCGACTGGTCGTGAACCAATAACAACTTATTTTTCATAAAAATTTAAAATTTAAAGGAATAAATTATCAAATATATGTACACTATGATACACAAATGCATGAATAATCAATTTAAATTGCACATTCCAAGATCAAATTTTAATTTATTAAACCTACTTTTGTCGAGCGGTTTAGTGAAAATGTCAGCAAGTTTAGTCTCTGTCGGAATGTAATTTAAATAGATTAATTTTTCTTCCACTAATTCACGAATGTAATGATACCTAATGTCAATGTGCTTGGTACGTGATTGTTGGAATGGATTTTTTGAAATATTTATAGCCCTGGAATTATCACAATATAATATCATTGATTCCTGTGAAATTCCATAATCGCTTAACATACATTTCTTCCAAACAAGCTGAGTACAAGCATTTCCAGCTGCGATGTATTCAACCTCAGCAATAGAGAGCAATACAGATCTTTGCTTCTTGCTAAACTAAGAAACTAAACAATTTTTGATATAAAAACAACCACCACTGGTTGACTTTCTATCATCGATATTACCAGCCCAATCAGCATCTGATACCCAGCCAATTGAACACTAGTATCATATGGATACCAGAGACCCAAATTAGTAGAACTTGTGACATATAGCATAATCCGCTTAACAGCAGTTAAATTAGATTCTTTAGGGTTAGACTGATATCTAGCACAAATACCAACACTTAAACCAATATCAGGTCTACTTGCAGTTAAATAAAGTAAACTGCCAATCATGCTATGATATAGTTTAGGATCTACATTTTTACCTGTAGAGTCTTTTGAGAGTCTTAAGGTTGTACTCATAGGAGTATCAAAATTCTTACCATTCTCAAATCTAAACTTTTTAATCAAGTTCAAAGTATATTTGGTTTGAGAAATAAAAATACCATCAGGTTGTTGTTTTACTTGTAACCCTAGGAAATAATTCAATTCCCCAACCATGCTCATTTTGAACTTAGATTTCATTAAACCTGCAAAATCAACAGTCATGTTAGCACAGGTAGATCTATAAATACTATCATCAACATAGATTTGTACCATTAAGATATGATCATTATGTTTCTTAACAAACAGAGTTTTATCAACACTTCCCATTAGAAAATTATGACTTAGTAAAAACTTAGTCAATTTTTTATACCATGCCCTGGGAGCTTGTTTCAAACTGTAGCGAGCCTTTTTAAAGTGATAGACATGATCAGTGTTCTTAGGGTCTTCAAAACCTGTTGGTTGTTCCACATACACTTCTTCATGTAGATTACCATTTAAGAAGGCACTCTTTACATCCATTTGATAAATTTTGAATTTTCTAAAGCAAGCAATGGATATGAATAGTCTGATTGATTCAAGGCGAGCAACCAGGGCAAAGGTTTCATTGTAAGCAATCCCTTCTACTTGAGTGTACCCTTGTACAACCAGTCTTGCCTTATTTCGAATAATATTACCAAGTTCATCAGACTTATTTTTGAAAATCCATTTTGTTCTGATAATATGTTTATCTTTAGGTCTATAAGCAAGATTCCAGACATCATTTCGAACAAATTGATTAAGTTCTTCCTGCATAACAACTATCCAGTTTTCGTCAGAAAGAGATTCTTTTACATTAGCCGGCTCAATCTGGGATGTATAACACGCGTAGTTACATATGTCTTTTAATTGTCTACGAGTGTGCACACCAGTGAGTAGGTTTCCAATAATTTGAGTGATTGGATGATCTTTAACAGTCCTCGGTTCAGAATTAGTTTGTTTTGATGAAGTATCTGGTTTGTCAATTAAAAGAACTTCATCATTATCTAAACTTGGCGCAGGTGTATTCAAGTGATCGTTAATGACCACGTTAATGGACTCTTGAATCACATCGGTCCTTTTATTTAGTACACGATATGCACGACTGTTTAGAAAATATCCTAAAAAGATACCTTCATCACTTTTAGTGTCAAACTTCCCTATATATTCTCGGTCACGAAAAATATAGCACTTGCTGCCAAAAACTCGAAAGTATTTGACAGTGGACATTTTATTGAACCACATTTCATAAGCCATTTTATTATTAGATTTACAAATATTAACCCGATTAATAACATAGCATGCAGTATTCACTACTTTAGCCCAAAGATTTTTAGGGAGCTTCATACTATTCAACATTACATTTCCCATATCTTGAAGCACTTTATTTTTCCTCTCCACAATTCCATTTTATTGTGGTGTTTTGGGCATAGAGAATTCATGCGATATTCCCTGATCGCTATAAAATTTCTCAAAACTGCTATTCTCGAACTCGTATCCATGATCACTACGGATCTTACAAACTTGAAAACCTTTTTCAGTTTGGATCCGTTTGAGAATCCTCTTTACTTCATCAAGGGTTTTTGATTTATCCTTTAAAAAGGTTACCCAAACGAATCTGGTAAAATTACCCATGATTACCAGTATGTATTTTTTGCCACCTCAACTCTTCGTTCTGGTAGGTCATACAAGATCCATGTGAAGAAGTTCGAGAGGTTTTGATGTGGCATTAGAGTTCACCTTTTTGTGAGAACTCCTAATTTGTTTGCCAATCTAGCATTTACAATATATTTTATCTACTTTTTGAAGTTTAGGTAGACCTCTTATTAGTTCTCCTTTGCTCAATCTGTATAGATTACGGTAGTGTACATGTCCAATACATTTATGCCATAATTTTGTCTCATCAGTATGGACCATGTAGCACGATTAATTAAATGAGCTACCATCGCTTACAATATAGCAGTTTTCAAAAGTCCTGCGACCAATTAATATTACAGAACCCTTGTTGTTTAAAATTTCACAACCTCGATTAGAAAAGTTCACGCTGTGATTGTTATCGCATATTTGAGATATGCTTAACAGGCTGTGTTTTAGCCCCTCAACGTATAAAACATTCTTAAATAAGAGAAGGTTATAGAGTTGAACCGTACCTTGGCCAATAATCTTGCAGTTGCTACCATCACCAAATGTGACTGACCCATCAGTCATATCTTTAAGGTTGGTGAATAAAGCCTTGTCGCCTGTCATATGCCTGGAGCACCCACTATCTAGGTACCACTTTATATGAGTTGTTGCTTTGAATGCAGTGTGGGCAACCAAGCAGGTAACCTTAGGAACCCATTTCATAATTGTTTTGGGTTTAGGAGCAAAGTTGGTCTTCTTATGTTTATAGTTGTTGTAAGACTGACCCACTGAGTTAGATTTTAAGAGCTCCTTAAGTAGAAAGACCATTTTCTCAGATAAAGGGTTTCGGTTTTGATTTTTGTAATTGATATGGTTACCTTAATTTTGAAAGATTGAAAAGTTTTAACATTTTTAGAAAAATTTTAACTTGAACTTTTCTCTTTTGAATTAAAGGATTCTCTCCTTTTACAAACTTAGGAGAGGTATTCTTCTATTTAAGAGGAATATTTTTATTGTAGCCCAAATCGGATCGGTCGCCACATTTTCTTGATCTAGATAAAAGTTTTTCTAATTTTGGATCACCTTGGGCATATCTCCCTGTATCCTTTAAACTTAATAGTGAAGAGACTTCAAGTTTAAGTTTTTCATTTTCAGCTTTCAGATTTTCAATATAAGAGATTTTGAATTCTAAATCGCATTTGCATTTTTAAAAGCAATCTAAAATATAAGATTTTTCTAAAATAAGAGACTCAAATCTTTCTCTAAGCCCTAAAAACCTTTCTTTTTGAAGCTTTAGCTTTACCACAATCTTACAACTTTCCTTGTATACGGCATTGTAAGCATCTTGAAGCTCTTCTTCATTATCATGATCACTATTCAGATTTTCTTCACTAGTAGAATTATCAAGATCTGAAAAAGTGAACTTGGCTAGAGTCGTAAGAGCTTTGACTTCATTGCTCGATTCGGTTTCAGAATCTTCTGATTCAGAAGAGGCTTCAGTGCCAGAAGGTTCATCCCAATTAGCCAGCATTCCTTTCCTTTTAGGTTTGTCCTTTTAGGACACTTGTTTGCTAGATGCCCATATTCTTGGTAGTTGTAATATTGACTATCTTTCAAAGATTTCTAAAATTTAGATCTAGATTTAGATCTTTTCTTATCATTTGATTTTTGAAAGTCTACCTTTTTTTTACTTTTGAAAACCTTATAAAACTTTTTTGCTAAGAGAGTCATATCATCTTCAGAATTTTCCTGAGAAATACATTTGAAAGACTTAAGGGCTATAGATTTACCTTTAGGAGCTTTAAAGTTGAAGTCATAGGTTTGTAAAGACCCAACTAATTCTTCTACCCTCATATTATCCGTATCACGAAGTTCCTTGATCGTTGTTACCTTTGAATTGAACCGTTCAGGTAGTGAGTGTAGTATCTTTGCACACACTTTACTTTCTGAGATTTTATTACCAAGACCCCACATAGAGTTTACAATGTCATTCAGTCTAGTATAGAAGTCCATGAACATTTCATTTTCTTCCATATGCATTTTCTCAAATTTAGTTGTAAGGATTTGGACTTTAGACTTGTTGACAATTGATGTACCCTCGTGTGTCATTTCTAAAGTATCTCAACCTTGCTTTGTAGTATCACGGGATATAATTCTTTTGAACTCATCCGGTGATAGTGCGCAAGTGATTGCATTTAGTGCTTTCACATTGGCACTACTCTCACTTTTCTGAAGTGTGGTCTAAGAAAAATAAGGTGATATTCTCATTGATCTTGATTCATCGATACCAATCACTTCAGTGGTAGGAGGGATTCATTCAGTCACTGTGGCTTGCCACACACTCTCATCCATTGATTTGAGGAAAATCCTCATTTTGGCTTTCTAAAAGGTATAGTTGGAGCCATCAAATGGTGGAGGCCTAGTGACTGAAAGGCTATCAAAATTTGGCATCTTATAAATAGCTTAGATTGATTAGCTAAGGAAATAAATCCAAAGAATAATTAAAACAAGCTATTAGGCTCTGATACCACTTAAAAAGGCCTAACTATATGTCCTTTAGGGGGGGTGAATAGGACTATGCCAAATTAAAACTTTAACAGCGGAATTTAACTGAATAAGATAGCCTTGAACTTTAAACAAATCATAGTACTGAAATGTAAACCAATCTTCAAATAATAAAATAGAGAGGTTGATACCAATGTTGTTCTAAGGACAACCTCGTACCATAAAAACTAAAGATTTATGGCAGGACAACCTTATTAGAACAATTTGAATATCAAGAACTCAAACTGAAAGGAAGTAAAGGAAATAGCAAGAAATTAAATTCTAAAATATTATAACATTCCCCACAATGCTTGAAATGTAAAAGATTACAACATTCACATCCACATATACATTCCATAGATTTGAATGATAAAAGATATAGAAATTCAAACAAACATTCAAACCATAAAACACAAAGAATTATAGTGGTTCACCTGTGTGTACACCAACTGTTAAACAACAGCTACACAGATTGCTACTCCACTCCTAATATCCTCACACAGGGAATATCAGCGTTCACTATGAAAATAGGTTTCATAGGTTCACCTAAAACCTTCACAATTGTGTCTTTCAAATGGGCTTACATAATTCAAAAACTCCACTTCTGAGTTTTCTGGCTCTCCTCAGATAACCACAAGATTGAGATTTTTCTCGCTTAATCTCGAACAAAAACCAAAATGAAGGAAATTTACAATATAGTAAAATACCTGGATTTCTCCTTTCGTTGTAGCCCGGAAGAACCAATCGGAGTAGAAGTTCGAATATAGAAATTCAATTGTCCAATACTCACTTTGAAATAGTTCTAGGTTCTAATTGATTTTAAATTAAACTAAATAGGCTAGCTCTATTTGATTTTGATTCTAAGAAGAAGAAATACAACAATTCCTCTTTTTAATTTAGATTGGAATGCAGAAACAAAATCAAATAAATAAAGCTAACAAAAGAGAATATGAAATATGCACAGCATAGCTTAAATAACACAAACATATCTTAGAGTGATGCCTTGATTTTACTTGAATTGGATTTATGAAAAACTCTGAAATTCATGTTCTATTTATAGTTGCAGAAATCGCATCTTCAACTGGTCGTGTGGTGGTCAAACTTCATTTTGAAATTTTAAGCGCGATCAGATAAAACCATTCCACGACTGGTCTTAGGGTGTTCACGATTAGTCCCGAGGCCTCCACAACTGGTCGTGACCATCCCATGACTAGTCGTGATGAAACAAGAATGGTTGCTGGAGTTTGAGTCATAGCTGTAGGACTGGTCGTGAATAGGTCGACACTTTCCTACGACTAGTCGAGCAAACTCCAGGACTGGTCGAAGCTGAACCAAAAAATTTCAAAAATTTCCAACAACTTAGGGCTAGTTTTGGAATTTCTTAGATTAGTCGAGCAAGTTTTAAGACTAGTCGAACAGAGTTCAGGACTGGTCTTGTAACAGACCAAACACTTATAAAAATATTCTATTCGAATTATGTATACAAAATGACCTACCCTAAGGTCAAACTAAGGTCATGCAAACCTTAATTGTGAAGTATGGACATTGAGTCTTCATTTCTTCAGATGTTGGTTGACCTTTGAAGATTGTGAAGCTTGAGATCTTTGATGTAGCTTAAACTTGAGATCTTCTAAAGCTTGAACTTCATCTTGTACTATTATTCTTGAGTTGTACTTGAGACTTGAACAAGAACTTTTCTTCTGATGTAGCTCTTGAAATATTCTGATCATTGAAGCTTGCAGAAGTAGACAAATAACTTAAACTTGAACTTCTTGAAGCAGATCACCGTGTTAGCTTGTAGCATTGATGTAGTGACTTGAACATACAAGTCAATATGCTACACAAGACATAGATTGTGTGTTTGGCACTATAAAATTTGACAACCAAAGGGGCAAATAACTATTGCACTTACAGTTATATGGATATGGCATATGGATTGTGGATGGATTATGGATATATAGCCTTGTTTGTGTAAGTGGGAGGAGTAAGTAAGGGGGAGTATTGTTGGAGTATTTGATGCGAATTGATGTTTGCTTTGACCTGTTTATAACTGGTGCATGATTCTTTAACCAGGTTGTAACTGACTTATATTGATAACTGGTGCATGATTCTTTAACCAGGTTGTAACTGACTTATATTGATAACTGGTGCATGATTCTTTGTTGATATAATGCTTAGGTTATTATGAAATGTGTTTTATCACAAATTTGATGAAGAGGGAGATTGTAAGTGCTATGGTTTCTAGCTCCTATATTGTCAAATTATGTAGTGCAAAAACCTCTTTGGAATATGTCTTATCTAGCTCCTCTACATAATGAAGAATGTGCATCTCTCAAGGACAATAGTCTTTAGTTCAAGAACTTCAAAGGCAAGTATACTTGTTCATGTTCAAGCACAACATCATGTGTGAATTCAAGCTTTCAAGCTTCAAGGTTCAAGAGTTTCAAAGCTTCATACAAGTCAAGACAACATTCATAGACTTTAAATCTCAAGTTCAAGTTTCAATATTAGTCAATGTCAAGCTTCAAAAGTCTTAAGTTCAAGCTTCATCATATGACAAGATCTCAAGCTTCGTGAACTTCAAAGAACGACTATTAAATGAAGAAAAAGAAGATTCAATGTACATACATCACTAACGAGGTATAAATGACCCTAGATTAACCTTAAGGTAGGTCATTTTGAATACATAATTCAATTAGGTCATTTTATAAGTGAATAGACTATTTCTCGACTAGTCTTAGGCTATGTTGGACTAGTCCTAGCACTAGCTCGACCAGTCCAAGAAATTTCTCGACTAGTCCTAAGTTTGTTATAGATTTTTAAAATTTTTTGTTAAGCCTCGACCAGTCCTAGAGACTGCTCGACTGGTCGTATGAACAGTGCTTGACTCGTGCTCGACCAGTCCTTCAGCCTCGACTCAAAGTCCAGCAACTAAATCAAGTTCCACATGACCAGTCGTGGACAGATCAAGACCATTCGTAGAGGTCCCTCGACCGGTCGTGCAGGGCCTATGACCAGTCGTGGAACGACTTTATCTTATTGCGCCCAAATTTCAAAAATCTATTGGTTCAATGACCAGTTGTGGAGACCTCAAGACCAGTCAAAGACGCGATTTCTTCACTTATAAATAGAGCACGAATTTTAGAGTTTTACATTCAATTAAAGCTAAATCAATACGCTACTCTGAGAGATAAGTTAATGATCTTTTTAAGCTATATTGTGCTCATTTAATATTCTCTTTTATTAGCTTTCTTTGCATGTGATTTTGAATTTTCGCATTCCAATTTTATTTGAAAGAGGGATTGAAGTATTCCCATTTCTTGGAATCAAAATCAAATCAAGCTAGCCCAAGGTGTTTTAAATCTAAAATCAATTTAGAACCTAGAACCATTTCATAAGTGAGTTTGGACATTAAACTTCTATGTTAAACTTCTACTCCGACTTGATTCTTCCAGGCTGCATCTAAAGGAGAATATCCAGGTATTTTACATTATTGTAAATTTTTGTATTTTGGTTTTATTGAGATTGTGCTAGAAAAATCTCTCTGTTTTGATTTGTCTGAGGTGATCCAGAAAACTCAAAGTGTGGGGTTTTTGAATTGTGTAAGCCCACTTGAAAGACACAATTGTGAGGGTTTTAGGTGAACCTTGAAAATTCTATTTTCATAATGAATGCTAATATCGACTGTGTGACGATATTAGGAGTTGAGTAGTTGTGTGGTTGTTTTTCTAAACAGTCGGTGTACACACAAGCGAACCACTATAATTTCTGGTCTTCTGGATTGATTGTTTATTTATTTTTATGGATGATTGTAATTTCCCCTTTTACATTTGTGGAGAATGTTGTAATCCCTATGTGGATGTGTGGGAATGTTATAATATCTTAGATTTCCCTTCTTGCTATTTATTTCTTTATTCCTCTATATCAGTTTAAGTTTTTGATACACAAACCATTCTAGTAAGGTTGTCCTGCCATAAACCCTTAGTTTTTATGGTGTAAGGTTGTCCTTAGAACAACATCTATATCAACCTCTCAATGCTCGTTCATTTAAGGTTGTCTTTAAATTCAGCATTGTGGAAATGTCTATTGCTATTTGTATTTAATTTACTTAAATTCCATTGTTATTTTTTTAATTTAGCATAATCTTATTCACCCACCCCCCTCTAAGACATATAGCTCGGCCTTTTCACACAGGCTAGTGTACCCGACGTACACCAGACTGTCAAGGCAAAAGCTTGTTGACCGGATAGAATTCAAAAAAAAAAAAATAGCAAAATTTTCTGCTGTGGCACCTGGTACGAACGACGTCTGTTTGGACAAGTAGTGGGGCACCCTAGGGCTACCATCGGGGAAATCTGGACCGTCCAATGGGTGAGAAAACCCGAGACAATGGGACCTACATCATCTAAATTATCCCATGCATATGTGTAAGGCTCGTATCCTAATCCGTACTGTAAGGCCCATATCCTAGTTCGTACCGTTCCTTAGACTTCTGCAATCCTCCCTGTCGAATTTCGGCAACCTGAGACTTATAGTCGGCATTTGCGCATGACCCTAAGTCACATCCTATAAATCTAAGTCGACTCGAACCGAAACTTGTACTATTGCAACTGCGCCATTGTCGCAATTCTAATGTCGCGACGTGTGCACTGATGCGATACCCAGACTAGGAGTTGTGGGCCTGTGTTTAGTTCGAAGAAACACCGGTCATTGCGAATCTCAAGAGAATCTCTACCTAAACATTACATCAATCAATTAAGTACTAGTCAAGTACACAACCCATCACTCCACCCATCACAACTCATACCTAGCCCATCCCTCTCTTACTAACAAGGCATGACACCCATCCCTCTCTCATCCAAAAGTCAACTATCACCCATCCCTCTCTTACACACACCCATCCCTCTCTCCTTACATCTCTCTCTCTCTCTCTCTCTCTCTCTCTCTCTCTTTCTCTCATTTGCTCCACCATTTTTCCAAGCAACAAGAGAGGAACGTCTAAGGTCTAACCAAGAGTGTGGCCCACTTCCTACCCCCCAAATCTCTCATCCTAGCCTTTCAATCTCCATCATCTTCCATCGAAGTTGAAGCCAAGGAGCTTAGCGTTCCAAGGAGCCAAGAAGGAGATTCAACGGTGGGTGATCTTGGAAATTCCACCCTTGATCTCTATTTGAGGGCCCACTTGTGGTGGAACCCATTTGATGTATGAGTTGTAAACTGAGATGATCTCATAGTGGCAGAACTCCTCCCTTACACACACGCCTCTCTCTATCGCTCTCTCTCCTTTTTTCCTGTTGTGGCCCACCTTAATGAATGAATTAGATCCACACCATCCGATCATGAGGCCCACCTTGTTGCTGCCCATTTTTGGGTAGACCCTGGATGAAGGAAATCACAAATATTAGACTGATCAAAGCCTTAGTGGGCCACCACGTGGGACCGACCTGATGAATATCTAGGCCATCCATCCAACCCCCATGGACATGAGGCCACCTTGATGTAGTGGTTCATCTAGGTCGTCCGTCCGCTCGAAGTCCAGCAGGCCTAGACGACCAGGAAAATACAAATATCTGCTTGATTCAATGCAGATGGTGGGCCACACGTGTGGACCCACCTGATATATGTTTTTCATCCATACCATCCACCGTCTAACCAAGGACAGTGGAGTCCACACGATGTATGAGTCTTATCCTCACGGTCCAGATGGGGAGGACAATGGGACCTCATCTTTGATGTATGTGTGGTGTGTCTGCACCATCCACATGGCTGGACGATGGGACTCCACCTTAATGTATCTATTATGCAGCCACATCGTCCATCTGATGGGGCCTACTGTGGTTTATGTGCCTGTCCACGCTGTTCACACATGGACAATGGGACCCACCATAATATATGTGTTTTATTCAAATCGTCTATCCACGTGGGACGTTTGGACCCCACCATGATGTATGGGTTTTATCAACCACACTGTCCACTATCTAGACAGTGGGACCCACCTAACACATGTGGGGAGTTCTTATTGTCCAGCAGATGGGATGGTGGGACTCACCTCATATATGTATTATATATCTAACTGTCCATCTATGTGGGACACCACCTAATGTATGTGTTTACATCCACACTGTCTGTTTACTGGATGGGTGGGGCCCACCTTGAGGTATATGATGTATATCCACACCGTCCGTTTGTTGGACGGGTGGGGCCCACCTTGAGATGTGTTGTATATTCACACTGCCTATCCCTGTGGCCTACCATGATTTTTGTATTATATCCACACCGTCCAGCAAGCTGGACAGTGGGCCCTGATATGATGTACATGTTTTAATTAACGTTGTCTAGCCCGTGGGCCCCACAATGATGTCTACGTTATATGTCCATCTGGTGGGGCCCATTTGGAATGTGTAGAGCCCACCCCAATGTAATGTATATAAGGCCCATATGATGAGTACCAATGTGATGTATATGTGGCCCATGTGTGACTTGCAATGTGATGTATATGTGGCCCATGATGAGGCCCGATGTGATTATGTATATGTGGCCCATGTGTGAGGCCCATTGTGATGTATATGTGAACCATGATGAGGCTCGATGTGATGCATATGTGGCCTATGTGATGAGGCCCGATGCAATGTATATGTGGCCCATATGATGAGGCCCAATATGATGTATATTAGGCCCTTGAGTGAGGCCATGGGCCCCACTATACGTTTGACTCTATGTGGGCCACTCCTTGGGAGCAATGTTGGTTAAATGTCCACATTGATGGGCAATGATGGTTAAATGTCCACATTGTGACCTTCCCTTAGGCCTTTGTTAGGCCCATTCTAATCCTTCTCTTAGTGGGTTGACCCTAATCATTGGGCCCCATTGATATTTGCATGATCCATCTATTCTCATTGGGCCCCATTAATATTTGCATGATCCATCTATTCTCATTGGGCCCCATTGATATTTGTATGATCCATCTATTCTCATTGGGCTAACTCAAGATGTTGGGCCCCCATTAGTTGCTAGTAGAATTATTTTAATCTTGGAGTCCACCTAGGACTTATTAGGCCCCCTAGGGCATCTACCGGGCTATGTGATAGTATGGTGAAGGAAGTCGGTTCCGGATCCTTAGGATATAGGTAGGCCACCTAGGCCTAACTTTGATATGAGGAGAGTTCATCATCACCATAGACAAAGGGATCCGTGCTACCAGATTATGGATATGTTATCTATCTGTGGACCCCACCTCGTATATAGGCTGATTATTGACATAAATTATGAGTATGCTTAGCATAGCATCATGACACATGCCCATACGCACATCTGCATGCTTGTTATAAGATGTGGTTGACCATAACATATATCGTTGGGCAGGTTGCTTATAGAACTCCCTAATAAGTGAAATTGTCCTACATGAGCGCACGGTACGCTGGAGATTGATGCATGATTGGATTGTGTGACTCATGATCTTCCATAATGTGTTATAATTATTATGTGCCCTACCAACATCAGGGCTGTAGCCTCCACAGGTATAACATAAATGGCAGGATTGGATATCGAAAATACTTGTTAAAGCACGGGGGCACTATAGATGTCCATGGTGAAAGTCTCCAAACCCTTATGGTACCATGGTGGATGCTCCAATGCCTAGACCGAGTGGATATATTAGCGTATGAGGGCCAAATACCAAGAGGTTACGTTTCTCACGTGTCGTGGTCGGTTGGAAGGGGGTGTGACCTTACCCGCCCAGAGAGATGGGGGTTATTACTAGGTTGAGTATGACCAACTAGTAAATGGGTCCACTACCGATGTGCCAGGTAGATATTGGCAGACTGCTAGTCAGGAAGGTAGTGAGGTTTCTTCCGCTTGCATGGTTGTGCGTCTAGTGTGGGGCGACAATCTAGTGTATAGTGTACTAGACCCCAGTGATTATCCAAAGAGAATTGTATTGATATATGATGCTCCAGAGATGAGCTAGATTGATATATGGATTGGTATGCTTGTGCTGCATCTTATACATGACATTAGCTATGAAGGCCTTGCATCGTATGGCCTTGGTGTGGCCGATAGTATTCATGTCTTGCATCGTATGGCCTTGGTGTGGCTGATAGTATTCATGCCTTCATCGCATAGCTTGGTATGGATGATAACATTCATGGACTTACTAGCATGTTTTCGCATTACTCTGATATTACACACTAGCATTGATACCTTGTGCACATACTTTCACCACCCTCTAAGCTTTCTCTAAGCTTTTGCAGGACCATTGCATGCAGGTGACGCTAGGACATAGCTGAGCAGGAGCAAGATTGTGCAACTAAGTTTCCAAAACCTTTTGCTATCCATTGTATTTCCCTTTATGCATTGTACTTAAAAGATTTTGATCATAGTGAATTTTATGATGGTGTTCTTATTATTGTCCGTGGGTTATGCTTATTATGAAATAAATTCATGCTGAAAATCCTCCTTTTAGGATCCTAGGATTGGAACCTAGTATATGGGTGTTGGGAGCCGAGAATGGGTACTACAGATGCTGCGGCACTTGATCCTTTCCGTCAAATTCCACCAACCCACAACCTATAGATAGCATTTGCGTGCGACCTTAAGTCGAATCCCGTAGATCTGAGTCGACTCGACCCGAGACTTGTACCATTGCGACCATGCCGTCATCGCGGTTCCAATGCGATACCTAGGCAAGGAGTTGTGGACCCACCTTTATTTTGAAGAAAACACCGCACATTTATGAATCTCGAGAGAATCTCTACCCAATCCATCACATCAATCAATCAATCACAAGTTAAGTACATCTCATCACAACCCATACCTAACCTATCCCTCTCTTATCCAAAAGTCAACCCTCATGTCAGTCACACCCATCACTCACCCATCCCTTTTCATCCCATCACATTCTCTCTCTCCTTCTCATTCTCTCTACCATTTTCCAACAACCTAAGGAGTGGACGTCCAAGCTTCCCAAGAAGACCCAAAGTGTGGCCCACTTCCTCTCATCTTAGCTCTTCAATCTTCATCATCCTCTATCAAAGTTGAAGCCAAGGAGCTTAGCATTCCAAGGAGTAAAGAAGATTAGCAATCAGTGGGTTTTTTTTTGGATTAGATTTGTATTTTGATGATGGGCCAAGTGAGGCCTACCGATTGATGTTATGGATCTCACTTTGGACCCTAGGTGTGGCTGATGACCCACCATGATTCATATGATCATCCCATGATGGGGCTATTCTCCATGGACCCCATCATGATGTTTATTTTTTCTATTTATGGAAATGTCATCTAGACCTTGCATCTTTCGGTGGGAAGGGATCTCCACTATTGATTTTTATGATTTAGGGCCCATATGATTTGGGACGCATTTTGATGTATGTATTGTATTTACATGACCCACCTAGGGAGGGCTCATGGTGGCGGAGCCTCTCCCCTCCATCGTTGTCTCTCTCTATCTCTCTCTCTCTCTCTCTCTCTCTCTCTCTCTCTTTCCCATTTAGTAGCCCACCTTGATGCATGATATTATCCACGTCATCCATCATCTGGATGGTGGAAATCCCACCCTAATGTATGATCCATACTATCCAGTGATCAGGCCTGGACAGAGGTAAATACAAATAGTAGCTTGATCCAAACCTTGATGGCCCACACTGACGTGGCACCACCACAATGAACGTGTTTCATATCCAAGCCGTCCATCCAAGGCCTGGATGTTAGCAGCAAACAATAAATATATATAATATTATTTGTGGTGGGCCGCACGTGGGACCCACCTGCTGTGAAGTGGATTGGCTGGAGTACCTTACAGTAGCTATATAGTTGTTGTATTGATGTCAGCAAGTTCTATGGGTCTAATCATGAGGTATGTGTTATATCCAAACTATCCATGCACCGTCCAGATGCGTGAACGGTGGAGCCTGCCTTAATACGTGGGACCCACGTAGTGCACCGTCTATGGGACACCACCGTGATTTATATATTCACACCATTCAGCACGCTGGACGGTGGGAACCCACTTGATGTATGTGTTTTAGCCAGCCACGCCGTCCCTTTTCCAGATGTGGGACCCACCCACACGTTCTGCACGTATGGGGGTAGGGCCCACCTTGAGGTATATGTTGTATATATAGGCAGTCCATCTGTTGGGTTCACCCGCAGCATGTAGGGCCCACCTAATGTATATGAGGCCCTTATGATGAGGTCCATTGTGATGTATTTGAAGCCAATTGTATCAAGCCCATTCTGATGTATTTAAGGCACATATATGAGGCTTATTGTGGTGTATTTGAGGCCCAGATATGAGGCCTATTGTGATGTATTTGTAGGCCAGATATGAGGCCTATTGTGATGTATTTATAGCCCATATATAAGGCCCATTGTGATGTATTTGGGGCCCAGATATGAGGCCCAATGTGTTGTATATGTGGTCCATGAGTGAGGTCCATTACGATGTATGTGTAGCCCATGAGTGAGGCCCAATGTGATGTATGTGGCCCATGAGTGAAGTCCAATGTGATGTATATGTGGCCCATGAGGGAGGCCCAATGTGATGTAATATGTGGCCCATGAGTGAGGCCTAATATGATGTATACGTGGCCCATGAGTGAGCCCATTGTGATGTATATGTGGGCCATTTGGTGAGGTCCATTATGATGTATGATAAGCCCATATGATGAGGCCCAATGTAATGTACGAGAGGCCCATGTGATGAGGCCCGATGCGATGTATATGTGGCCCATATGATGAGGCCCAATATGATTTATATTAGGCCCTTGAGTGAGGCCAAGGGCTCCACTATACGTTTGGCTCTATGTGGGCCACTCCTTGAGAGCAATGTTGGTTAAATGTCCACATTGTGACCTTCCCTTAGGCCTTTGTTAGACTTATTCTCATCCTTCTCTTAGTGGGTTGACCCTAATCATTGGGCCCCATTGATATTTACATGATCCATCTATTCTCATTGGGCTAACCCAAGATGTTAGGCCACCATTAGTTGCTAAAAGAATTATTTTAATCTTAGAGTCCATCAATGACTTATTTGGGCCCCATAGGGCATCTAGCAGGCTATGTGATAGTATGGTGAACGAAACTCGTTCCTAATCCTTAGGATAAAGGTATGCCACCAAGGCCCAACCTTAATATGAGGAGAGTTCATCATCACCATTGATGAAGGGATCCGTGTTGTTAGGTTTGGTATATCTACTATTAAGGACTGACCCTATGTTCTGGATCCGCTATCCATCTATGGACCCCGCCTTATATATAGGCCGATTATCGATACAGATTATGAGTATGCTTAGCACAACATCATGATATATGCCCATACATATCATCTGCATCCTTGTTATGAGAGGTGGTTGACCATTGCATATGTCATTGGGCAGATTGTTTATGGGACTCCCTGATAGGCAGAGTTATCCCACATGATCGTACGGTATGCGCAGGATTAATGCATGACTGAATTGTATGACTCATGCATCTTGCATTGTGTGTTATGATTGTTGTACGCCATAGTGACATTAGGGTTGTAGCCTCTACAGGTATAGCCCGGATGATAGGATTGGATACTGGAAATACTTGCTAAAGCACGGGGGCACTATAGATGTCCCAGGGTAAAAGTCCCAAGTCCCTTATGATACCATGGAGGATGCTCCAATGCCTAGACCGAGTGGATATATGAGCGCATGAGGGCCAAATACCAGGAGACAGCGTCTTTCACTATATCGTGGTCGGTTGGAAGGCGGTGTGACCTTATCCGCCCTAATAGAAGGGGGTTATTACTAGGTTGAGTATGACCAACTCGTAAATGGATCTGCTACCGACGTGTCGTGTAGATATTGGCAGACCGTTAGTCAGGTGGGTAGTGAGGTTTCTTTCATTTGCATGGTTGTGCGTCTAGTGTGAGATGGCAATCTTGTGTATAGTGTACTAGACCCCAGTGATTATCCAGAGAGAACTGTACTGAGATATGATGCTCTAGAGATGAGCTGGATTGATATGTGGATTGGTATGCTTGAGCTGCATCTTGCACATGACATTAGTTATGTAGGCCTTGCATCATATGACCTTGGTGTGACCGATAACATTCATGCTTTGCATCGCATAGCCTTGGTACGGCTGATAGCATCCATGGACTTACTAGCATATTTTCACATTACTCTAATAATGCATACTTGCATTACTACCTTGTGCACACACTTTCACCACCCTCTAAGATTTCTATAAGCTTATGCACGATTGATGCATACAGGTGACTGTAGGACATATCTGAGCAAGAGCAGGAGCATAACGCAAAGCTTTTGGAGTTTCTATCATTATTATCTTTGTATTTTCCTTTATGCACATTGTTCTTAAAAATTTTTTATCATAGTGAATTTGTGATGATGTTGTTGGTTGTTGTTTTTGGGTTATGCTTATGGTTATGCTTCTTACATGATAAATGTACATTGGAAATCCTCCTTGTAGGATCCCAAGATCGGAACCTAATATATGGGTGCCAGGAGTCGAGAATGGGGTACTATGGAGGTTGTCGGCGCCGGATTCGGCAATTGAGAATTTTGTGAGCCTGGTTCCTGAGTCTGGGGTGTGACAGACTAAAAGAGTCAATCAGATTATTGAGGATATGCTTTGTGCTTGTGTGATTGACTTCTCGGGTAACTGGGATGAGCATTTGCGCCTGACTGAGTTTACATATAATAACAGCTATCAGGCGACTATTGGTATGACTCCCTTTGAGGCCTTATATGGCAGGCCATGTAAATCTCACAGTTGTTGGGCCAAGTTTGGAGAACACCGTCTCCTAGGCCCTTAGCTTGTGCAGTAGACATTAGAGGTTATCGACATATCAGGTAGAGGATGCGCATAGCTCAGAGTCGACAGAAGAGTTTTACTGATCGCCAGCATCGTCCCTTGAAGTTCGTTGTTGGGGACAAAATATATCTTAAGGTCTCACCCATGAAGGGCATGGTTCAATTTGGAGCGAAGGGCAAGCTTGCCCTGAGATTTATTGGACCTTTCGAGATTACTGGGCGCATTGTTACCGTGGCCTATAGGCTCGCCTTACCTTCTCAGTTGTTTGATATCCACAACGTTGTCCATATTTCGATGTTGCGGAAGTGTGGGTTAGGCACCATTCTTGTGATTGATTAACAGGCACTTGAGGTCCATGAGTATACTTCCTACATTGAGCATCCAGTTCGCATCCTTGATCAGAAGGAGCAGGTCCTCCGGACCAAGTTCATTCCCTTGGTGAAGGTGTAGTGGGGTCATCATAATGCTGATGAGGTGTCTTGGGGGTACGAAGCTGAGATTAAAGAGCGTTATCCCCATCTTTTTATAGATTGATTATGCTTTGTATTGTATTAATTGATATATTTATATATGTTATGCCATGTTTTCTCTTCCTTGTTTTATTCTCTGTGATAGTAAATTTCGAGGACGAAATTTTTATTAGGATGGGAGAGCTGAAAGGCCCGTATCCTAGTCTTACCATTCCTTAGACCCACACGATCTTTTCCGTCGAATTCCAGTAACCTGCAACCTATAAACAGTGTTTGTGTGCGACCCTAAGTCACATCCCGTATATCTGAGTTGACTCAACTCGAGACTTATACCATTGCGATCGTGCCATCTCCACGGTTCCAACGCCGCATCTTGCACTCCGATGCGATACCCAGGCTAGGAGTGGTGGGCCCATATTTATTTTAAGGAAAACACCGTGTATTTGTGAATCCTGAGAGAATCTTTACCCAATCCATCACATCAATCAATCAAAAATCAAGTACATCCTATCACAACCCATACCTACCTCATCCCTCTCTTATCTAAAAGTCAACCCTCATGTCACTCACACCCATCACTCACTCATCCCTTTTCATCCCATCACATTCTCTCTCTCCCTCTTATTCTCTTTACCATTTTACAAGCAACCTAAGGAGTGGACGTCTAATCTTCCCAAGGAGACCCAAACTGTGGCTCACTTCCTACCCCCTCATCTCTCATCCTAGTCCTTCAATCTTCATCATCCTCCATCAAAGTTGAAGCCAAGGAGCTTAGCATTTCAAGGATCCAAGAAGATTAATAATTGGTGGGTGTTTTTGTAGGATTAGATTTATATTTTGATGATGGGCCAAGTGGGGTCTACTGATTGATGGTATGGATCTCACTTTGAACCCTAGGTGTGGCAGATGACCCGCCATGATTCATATGATCATCCCATGATGGGGCCATTCTCCACGGACCCCATCATGATGTTTATTTTTCCCATTTATGGAAACGTCATCTAGACCTTGCATCTTTCAGTGGGAAGGGAACTCCACCGTTGATTTTTATGATTTAGGGCCCATATGATTTGGGACCCATTTTTTATGTATGTATTATATTTACATGATCCACCTAGGGAGGGCCATTAGTGGCGGAGCCCCTCCCCTCCATCGTTCTCTCTCTCTCTCTCTTTCTTTCCCATCTAGTGGCCCACCTTGATGAATGATATTATCCACGCCGTCCATCATCTGGACGGTGGAAATCCACCATGATGTATGATCCATACCGTCCAGTGATCAGGCTTGGACGGAGGTAAATACAAATAACAGCTTGATCCAAACCTCGATGGCCCACGCTGACGAGGCACCACCACGATGAACGTGTTTCATCTCTAAGCCATCCTTCCAGGGCCTACATGTTAGCAGCAAACAATATATATATATATATATATAATATTATATGTGGTGGGCCACACATTGGACCCACCTGCTATGAAGTGGATTTGTTGGAGTACCTTACAACAGCTATATAGTTGTTGTATTGATGTCAGCAAGTTCTGTGGGTCTGATCATGAGGTATGTGTTATATCTAAACCATCCACCCACTATCCAAATGCATAGACGGTGGGGCCTACCCTAACACATGGGACCCACCTGATGCATCATCTATGGGACACCACTATGATTTATGTATCCACACCGTCCAGCACGCTAGATGGTGAGAACCCACTTGATGTATGTATTTTAGCCAGCCACGCCATCCGTTTTCTGGACGTGGGACCCACCCACACGTGTTGCACAAGTGGGGTGGGGCCCACCTTGAGGTATGCGTTGTATATACAGGCCGTCCATCTGTTGGGTTCACCTGCAGCGTGTAGGGCCCACCTGATGTATATGAGGCCCTTATGATGAGGCCCATTGTGATGTATTTAAGGCCTATTCTATCAGGCCCATTGTGATGTATTTGAGGCCCATTCTATCAGGCCCATTGTGATGTATTTGAGGCCTAGATATGAGGCCCATTATGATGTATTTGAGGCCCAGATATGTGGCCCAATGTGATGTATATGTGGCCCATGAGTGAGTTCCAATGTGATGTATATGTGGCCCATGAGTGAGGTCCAATGTGATGTATATGTGGCCCATGAGTGAGGCCCAATGTGATGTATATGTGGTCCATGAGTGAGGCTTAATGTGATGTATATGTGGCCCATGAGTGAGGCCCATTGTGATGTATATGTGGCCCATTTGTTAAGGCCCATTATGATGTATGAGAGGCCCAATGTAATGTACGAGAGGCCCATGTGATGAGGCTCGATGCGGTATATATGTGGCCCATGTGATGAGGCTCGATGCGGTATATATGTGGCCCATATGATGAGTCCCAATATGATGTATATTAGGCCCTTGAGTGAGGCCATGGACTCCACTATACGTTTGTCTCTATGTGGGTCACTCCTTAGGAGCAATGTTGGTTAAATGTCCATATTGATGGGCAATGATGGTTGAATGTCTACATTATGACCTTCCCTTAGGCCTTTGTTAGGGCCATTCTCATCCTTCTCTAAGTGGCTTGACCGTAATCATTGGGCCCCATTGATATTTGCATGATTCATCTATTCTCATTGGGCTAACCCAAGATGTTGGGCCCTTATTAGTTGCTAGAAGAATTATTTTAATCTTAGAGTCCATCTAGGACTTATTTGGGCCCCCTAGGGCATCTAGCAGGTTATGTGATAGTATGGTGAAGGAAGCCCGTTCCGGATCCTTAGGATATATGTTGGTCACCTAGGCCTAACCTTGATATAAGGAGAATTCATCATCACCGTTGAAGGAGGGATCCGTGTTGTCAGGTTTAATATATCCATTGTTGAGGACTGACCCTCATGTTATGGATCCGATGTCCATCTATGGACCCTCCCCCCCCCCCCCGCGTGTATATAGGCTGATTATCGATACTGATTATGAGTTACTTAGCATAGCATCATGATACATGCCCATACGTATCATCTACATGCTTGTTATGAGAGGTGGTTGACCATTGTATATGCCATTGGGCAGATTGTTTATGGGACTCCCTGATAGGCTAAGTCGTCCCACGTGAGCGCATGGTACGCGTAAGAATGATGCATGACTGGATTGTGTGACTCATGCATATTGTTGTGTGCCTTAGCAATATCAAGGTTGTACCCTCCGCTTGTATAGCGCAGATAGTAGGATTGGATACTGAAAATAATTGTTAAAGCACGGGGGCACTATAGATGTCCCAGGGTGAAAGTCCCCAAACCCTTATGGTACAATGGAAGATGCTCCAATGCCTAGATCGAGTGGATGTATGAGCGCATGAGGGCCGAATATCAGGAAGCCTCATCTTCCTCTGTGTTGTGGTTGGTTGGAAGGGGGTATGACCTTACCCGCTGGGATAGAAAGGGGTTATTACTAGGTTAAGTATGACCAGCTCGTAAATGGGTCCGCAACCGATGTGTCGGGTAGATATTGGTAGACTGCCAGTTAGGCGGGTAGTGAGGTCTCTTCCGCTTTCATGGTTGTGCGTCCAATGTGGGATGACAATCTTATATATAGTGTGCTAGACTCCAGTGATTATCCAGAGAGAACTGTACTAATATATGATGCTTCAAAGATGAGGTGGATTGATGTGTGGATTGGTATGCTTGGGCTGCATCTTACACATGACATTGGCTATATAGGCCTTGCATCGATGGCCTTGGTGTGATCGATAGCATTTATGCCTTGTATCACATGGCCTTGGTGTGCCTGATAGCATTCATGCCTTGCATCACATAGCATTGGTATGGCTGATAGCATCCATGGACTTACTAGCATGTTTCCATATTACTCTGATTTTGCATACTTGCATTACTACCTTGTGCACACACTTTCATCACCCTCTAAGCTTTTTATAAGCTTATGCGTGATTGATGCGTGCAGGTAACGTTAGGACATATCTGAGCAGGAGCAGGAGCATGTCACAGTGCTTCTGGAGTTTCTATCATTATTCTCTTTGTATTTCCCTTTGTGTGCATTATACTTAAAGTATTTTTTATCATAGTGGATTTGTGATGATGTTGTTGGTTATTGTTTTTGAGTTATACTTATGGTTATGCTTCTTACGAGATAAATGTACGTTGGAAATCCTCCTTGTAGGATCCCAGGATCGGAACCTGGTATATGGGTGCCAGGAGCCGAGAATGGGGTACTAAGGAGGCTGTCGACACTAGATTCGGTGATTGAGAATTTTATGAGCCCGGTTCCCGAGTCTGGGGCATGACAATACGTACATGAGCATGTGCTTTGGGCAGTCTTGGACGGGCATCAGTGTTGTCCCAAAAAATTAAGCATTTACAGAGCTTCCCACGTAGGCAATCCACGTGGGATTAAAGACCTACGATCCTAGCCATTCTTCTCAACGCAGATCCCATCCCTACGTCCACCACTAAAAATGGGCAGGCAACCTTCTGTCGGGAAGAAAGGCTGTCGAGAGGCTTCCTATTAAGGAAAGCTTGTTGGCTTTATCTAAACCCTCTACCAAGCCACGAGGAGAAATCTCCACCACTCCCTTTAGGGCAGCAACGGCTTGAAAGCAAGGAACGTATCTTCTCATAAGAAATTCGTTAGAGGAAGTGTAAGTGCTATGGTCTCATGCTCCTTTGATTGTCAAATTTTGTGGTGTCAAAACTTTTTGTGTGTGCCACAACTCCTATCTGTGTGTCTTGTGCTTGTATGTTGATATATATGTGATTCAAGATGACATCACAATGGTTCAAGACATGTACGGTGCTCGACTTCAAGAAATGCAAGGTTATGTACTGTGTTCTCTTCTGTATGCATCAATGTTCAAGTCTACATCAATAAGAAGAGTGTGTGTTCAAGACTCAAGTACATTTTAAGACTCAAGTTGAAGCTTATATTCATGTTGTAGAAGATCTCAATCTCAAGCTACATCAAGTAGGGGTCTCAAGCTTCAAAGGTTAACTATCATCTGAAAGAATGATGTTCAATGTTCATACTTCATGTTCTAGGTATTGTAAACCTTAGTTTGACCTTAGGGTTAGTCATTTTAGATACATAAGTCAAGATAAATCTTTATACATGAAGTTGGTCTGTTCTAAGACTAGTCTTAGACCTTGTTTGACCAGTCCTAGACCTAGTTCGACTAGTCCAAGAAATTCCATGACCAGTCCTAAGTGGTTAAAGATTTTTGAAATTTTTTGGTTATTCTTCGACCAGTCCTGGAGATTGTTCGACCGGTCGCAGGGATGTCACGACTCGTCCTTCAACCAGTCCTAGAATTATGACTCAAACTCCAGTAACCAAATCTAGTTTCCTACAACTAGTCCTGGGTTGGCTTCGACCAGTCATAGGTGGTCTACGACCAGTCGAAGGGTCCCCATGACCAGACGTAGAACTGATTTTTGAAATAGTGGTGAAGACCGCTTGAGTCGAAGTCGGAATATACCAATATGTCCTAGAAGGGGGTGAATAGGACTTTTTAAAGATTTATGAGTTATTTAAAAATCCTATCACATTAATCCTATCATATATGCAACTTTCAGGATTACTCAAATGTAACTCTACTGGCTTCCAAGTTAAGTAGAGGATCCAATCACAAACTAATCAAAATATAACAATATGCAACTTAGTCTATGTTGGATGTGACTCTGTGAGTGTGTGAGAGATGTGATCAGATATACGAATATGAATGCATTGTCATGAATCACACATAGAGAAAGTAATCACAAGCACAGTCATTTTATAGTGGTTCGACGATAAGTCTACTCCACTCCCGGCTGTCGCACTCAACCCTTGAGTGTACCAAATTTCACTAAGGAGGTTTCCCACGGTTCACCTCAAACCTAAGGTTTTAAATCAGGTTCACCTTTAAACCTTACACAGAGGTTTCTACTCGGTTCACCTCTAACCCTGGAGTTTCACTGGTTCACTCCTAACCAGATATTTATGCTCTCCATAGAGCAAGGGTCCACACAACGCACCCAGAGGTTTCTACTCGATTCACCTCTAACCCTGAAGTTTCACTGGTTCACTCTTAACCAGATGTTTATGCTCCCCATAGAGCAAGGGTCCACACAACGCACCCACAGCGTACACTCCCGCCGGAGGCCTCCTATGAGGGCTTCAAAGGGTGAGAACCACTTAAGACCCAATCCCAGAAAGGAATGATCACAAGTGTCCTCTTGGACTCTAGATACTTACAAATAAATTGATGACTCCCATTAAGCATAATGCCGAAGACCTCCTCCTTGTTGACGAAGAGTCTTCTGCTCCCTTGATCCGCAACACAAAAGATATACCAAGACTAGGCTTAGGGTTGGGTTAAGGTTAAGATGGAATCCTACTCTCTAAAGGTTTACCTATAAGGAAGGTAGAGTAGTTCAAATCTTATGCATTCAAGGCATCCCAGCTCAATGATTTGACATTAAGGTAGTAGTTGAAGGATTCTTGAATGCGGAAGTTCATTCCCCAATCCACTATATTGAATATCAATGGTGAGGGTGGATTGGAGGATGAACTCTCTTGAGAGAAAGGGCTTAGGGTATAAGATGTTAGCTGAAACATAAAAAAGCTCTCGCTTTTCTCTCTTACAGCAACAAAAGACAAGTCCTCTATATATAGGCAAAATGTTCCAACGGATATAAAACAGTCACATTTATGACAGAGTTCGATATCATCGAGCAGGTTCGATATCATCGAGCGTATACTCTCGATATCATCGATGGTCCGCTCGATGACTCGGACTCGATGTCATATGCTTTTGAAACTCTTTGCCAATTGGTCGATTAATCAAAGCTATTGTCGATGTCATCGGATTTCGAACTCCGATTCCATCGATAACAGGTTTGATCCATTGACACTTAAAAAAATGGGAGAGACTTGAATTTGAGATATTTCAGGTTTTTATGAATGATCGGGGGAACCGTCGAGGTCATCAGAATTTGAATGTCGATGATATCGAGATCAGAGTCAATGCATCGATAAATCCAGTTGATTTATCTTTAAGCTTGCTGGATAGATTATGGCTTTGTTCGATGCAATCGATCTAGTGTCGATATCATCGATATTTGATATCTATTAAATCGAAGGGCCCCCGATCATAGTTAAAAATGATCTGAAATAACTGCTGTAAGAAATGCGCACCCACTATCGATATCATCAATAGAACTCCGATCTTATCGGTATTTGAATTCAGATCATATCGGAAGAGCATCGATGCTATCGAAGAATTTTACGATTTTCTTTAAAAAACAGGGGTACCGAAAATCTAACTATCGATCTTATCGAGCCACTCTCGATGGTCTCGAGATTTGAATATCTATGATATCGATATGTGTATCGATACATCGATAATTCGTCCAGTTATGATGTGAAGTTGCTGGACATAATTAATGCTCTTATCGATGATATCGATAGGTGTATCGATACATCGATAAATCCGTCTAGATGAATATTTAGTTACTGGACATTTTGGTCCTCTTATCAATAATATCGTTAAGGTATCGAGGACATCGATAGTGCAGGTCGATCATATCGAGGGTGTTTCGATAAGATCGACAAGGTGAGAAAAATATAGAGATTTTTCTATTTTGAAAAAGTTTTCTCACCACAAAAACCCTAAGATGTCTATCTTGTTTTAAGGGTTCTAATCACCTAGTATTTTAGGACATGGGATGTGAGGCAATGATTTACCTATTGCTAGCTTCCACACATCCGATAGAGGCAAACGCTTGAAATAATCTTCCTATAGAGCTCTGTAGACAGTCTGACCCATCATTCACGTAACTTGACAAACCAGGGCACAAGTAGGTGCACTTTCAATCTCCCCCTTTGTCAATTACATGACAAAATACCCAAAACACCCTAGAACACTTCTAGACACACCCTAAATTGTGTGTACATGCATTTACACGATTTTACAATTTTTCTACCCCATGTACACAGTCTAGAAGTATTTGCTCCCCCTTCAAAAACTCCATCTTTCTTAGTGCAGCTGCTCCCCCTAACACCTGCAACAACATTGGATATACAATTTTACGCTCAGGGTGCTTTGAGCTATTCTCCCTCTTTTTGTCATTCATTGGCAAAGGTATAACAAGTGATATTGACTGAAGTGTTAAAGCATATGGGAGAACCATCAGGCAGAAGCAAATCATTGATGTTTTAAAAGTTAACGCATTTTAGCCAAACATCAATCTCAGAATGAATGCATATTAGATAAGATATAGCAGTTTTCAATCATATGCAAACCATAACTTGATAAACCAGGAGAAAATTAACACACATATGGCAATAAAGGATATGAATTTTATGCAGCCATTAAAAAGCCAAAACTGCCTCAGATAGCAGTAAATTCCAAAAAAAAAAAAAATCAGTCCTATCCAAAAAACATATACTACTCCACACAGTAGTAACCAAAAAGTTGTCAAGCCCGCATATGGGCACCCAACAACATCCATCAACATAAGCCCAGCCTTGGGCATATACAACCCAAAAAAAACCCATCTAGAAAGCTGGCATGCACACCAATGAAAGCGAAGAACATCCAAAAAGATACTGATGTTCAAATGTGAGATAAGAGTAAGGTGTGTATGATAGCATGTATGAACCGGCCTTACGGAGCAGAGTGAGATGGCATCGTGTCGTCTCGTCGGCACGTCATCAGATCCACCAGCTGTTGCACCGACTGCTGCACTTTGTGGATGACTCACTCCAAGACAGTCAGCTGCTCCTATACAGAATGAATATCTCTCTGTATTGCCCCAATTCTGTTCAATTTGAACCTTTTGCCATACCCGGCTAATGATGTGGACGGAGCTGGGTCAGGTCCAAGAGGTGCATCTTCACTCATTGCAGCTTCTTCCATAGGATCCGCACCTTCTCCTTCAGCTTCTTCCACCTGGATTTCTTCCTCCGGGTTCTCCTTGTATTCGTGAAACTCCAAGTCCATTCTCCGGATATTTCTTTTATTGAAAACTTGGAGCGGGAATACTGGATCAGTAGTTGATGGAAACCCGATTTTGTCGCATAGCATGTTAATAATCCAGGGGTACGGTAGATGAAGATCTCTAGATGTGTGAATGACATTTACAACTTGGTGACAATAATAGATGGCAGGCAGATCTTTGAACCTTTGGCAACAGAGTACACAATCATGGTCATGAGCCTGGTGAGATCAGATCTGTTGGTACTTCGGGGATAGATGTTAGTAGCGAAGATACCATGCAAGATTCAAAATCTAAGATCCATATACCTGGCTTTTAATGCATTTCCTTGATGCCAGGGGATGTCCCTACCATTGCACAAATACTTCGTAACCTTGGATCGAATGTCCATGTCATCTAGATTCATCTCTGGGATACCTTCTAGGATCATGTTGAGTCCGATAGTTTCAGTTATTGTAGCCAGTGTGATAAATGCATCATCACCACCGAAGGATACCATGAACGAAGGAGGGTCAGCCACTGGTGAATGACACGTAGCAAGGAAGTTGTGTGTTCTCTCAAGTTGGCATGGCCCACTAAAGTTCAGAATAGGCAGCCAATCTATTGCGGCAAACAAAGGTTCTAATTTGTATCGTTTGAGGCATTCCCTGTCAACCCTTCTTTCTTGAATAAGCTTCCTGCCCGTGTATTTGGGTGGTCGTGAACTTGCACCAGTTGGAGGAGGTGGTGCCGGCGATTTGGTTTGGGACCCACCTCACGAAGTCTGTGATCTTTGTCAAGTGGGGATCCCACTTTCCGGGGCCCTCGATCTTCCTCTAAATGCAAGGACTTTTTGTTGGGTAGCCCTTGAAGACTCCCCTTGACCGGATACAACCCCTTTGTCCTTTCCTATATGTCAGATAGAAAGTTGAGAGATTTGGGAAAGACAACAAAAATAACAAAATGACAAAAATGGCAAATACCCAAAATAGAAAGGCCTCTTGACGTGTTTGAAGGGTATTACCGGATTTGTAGAATGATTTGAGTAATCTGACGTGGCTTCAACTAGTTTGGTCGAGAGAATCAAGCAGAGAAAGTGACAATGAAACCCTTAAGAAAATGACCCCCTTTTTCATTTCTCTTGCTTTTATCGAGCGGCATCTTTCGATATGATCAATCATTGTTTCGATAATATCGAGAGATTACTTATCGATACCATCGAGTCTGTCTTCGATATCATTCTTGGCCATCTGACTGTTCATACCTAGAGAGGTGTCGATAATATTGATCTTCTATCGATGAATCGAGAATGTCATATTGATAGTCCAATCACCGATGGATGGTTCTATATTTTCAGACGATCCTTCAAGTATGCTCTTAATATTTCTATGAAACAACAGTATACTTAGCAAAATTATGTACAATCACTGTACACAGCAAAATTATAAACATATAAAATGTTTATATACAAAAGATTGAGGTAAAGGACCTCAGATTTATCATTTCAAGCTTCAAAAAAAAAAATCTCATTTTAGCACATGTTCCGATCTCGAAACATGATCTGTACTACTTCTTTCTTACCCATTTACTTTTGTTAACCAATTTAGGTGGTGATGCACAGACATTTTTATCCACATTCCCAAGAAGACTTTTGACCTTTTGTATTGCTCTGGTTAATGAATTTCCATGTTTCTGACCAGAGTTGGGTTGAGTCCTCTTCAGTGTTATGCATTCAAATTTATAATGTCCTGAATCACCACATAAATGACATACTGGAGTTGTTCTGATTTTACTTCCAAAGGTAGCAGATTTTTCATTTTTGGGAGCTGCATTTCCAATCTCTGATTTATGTTTTTCATATCCAAGCCCGCTTTTATCCTTTCCAGGTCTTCCCATTCCTAACAGTTTTTCCAACTTTTCGCCACTTTGGGAAAACTTGTAGTTTATCTTAGCTATCTTCTTGGATTCTTCTAAATCAAACAGGAATATATGATTTTCATTTTGAAGAAGCATATTTTTATCTTTTAATTGCTCAACCTGTTTTTTTAAATTCTCAGACTCATTTTTTAGAAGAGTATTGACTTGTTCAAGTCTATCATTATCCGTATGATATTGTGCAGATCATTTATCACATGTGTGTTGATTTTCAATGCTTTATCCAAGTCTTTCTGCAGTAACTTGCTTTTGTTCTTTACTATTCCGAGTCTTTTAGGATATTGATGCTATGAATATAAAGTTGATTATAGGCATCTTGCAGTTTATCCTCTTCGATTTCTTCTTCTTTTTCTTCAGTTTCCTCATTGTCAGATGAAAATGATTCAGTGGCTAGCTGTTCTTTCTCATTCTCAGATTCAGTGGGGATGATTGAAGCAGTGGAGATCATGAGTATTTTCAAAGATTTCTGATCTCCATCGCTTTCTGAGTCACTAAATTCTGAATTTAACTCTTCAGTATCATCCCACGTGGTGGCCATTGCCTTGCCCTTGGTTTTTCTGTTTGGGCATTCGGTAGATAGGTGTCCATACTCTCGACAGGCGTAGCGTTGTGGTTCTTTGGTCTTTTTATCAAATTTTCCTGCAGAGGGTTTGTTATCCACCTTTTTACCTCTGGAGGTACGACCACGATTCTTTTGAAAGAATCTTTTGAATCTTTGCGCTAGCAAAGCCACTTCCTCATCATCATCCTCTCTATCACTTTCACTGTCCTCATAAGTTGTTTTCTTTGAAGTTTTTAGGACAGTGTTTTTGGATTTTTTGGGATTGAGTAAAGTGTAGTTCAAAAGTTTGTAGGAAACCTACTAGTTCTTCTACTTTTATCTCGTCTATATTCCTACACTCCTCTATTGTTGTTACCTTGGGATTAAACCGTTCCGGTAGGGATCTTAGAATTTTCCTACAAATTTTCGGTACCGGAACTTTCTCTCCCAATCCACCCATGGAGTTGCAAATAATGTTTAACTTTGTAAAGAACTCCATAAATGTCTCATGTTCTTCCATTCTGAGATTTTTGAATTGTGAAGTCAAGAGTTGTAGTTTGGATCGCTTCACAGTACTTGTGCCTTCATGGGTTGTTTCCAGGAGATCCCATACTTCTTTAGATGTCCCACACATGCTTATCTGATTAAATATATCCTGGGACATGGCACAGTAGATGGCGTTCATAGCTTTAGCATCAGAAGTCTATTTATCTTTATCAAACGTCGTCCACATCTCTTTGGATTTGGGTTTTGTGATAGTTGTGCCACTATCCAATACAACTTGATCCGTTAGTGGCACATATCCATTTTCAACTATATCCCAAATGTCATGATCCAAAGATCTGAGAAAGTAGTGCATCCTAGCCTTCCAATATGCATAATTTGAGCCATCAAATACTGGAGGCTTGGTGACTGATGAGCCCTCTCCTTTGGCCATATTCCCAACTTCAGTCAAGATCACTCTTTAGGCGGCGAAGCCCTTAAAGAGAAACCCGCTCTGATACCAATTGAAATAGCGGTGAAGACAACTTGAGTTGAAGTCGGAATATACCAATATGTCTTAGAGGGGGTGAATAGGACTTTTTAAAGATTTATGAGTTATTTAAAAATCCTATCACACTAATCCTATCATGTATGCAACTTTCAGGATTACTTAAATGTAACTCTACTGGCTTCCAAGCCAAGTAGAGGATCCAATCACAAACTAATTAAGATATAGCAATATGCAACTTAGTCTATGTTGGATGTGACTCTGTGTGTATGTGAGAGATGTGATCAGATATACTAATATGAATGCATTGTCATGAATCACACATAGAGAAAGCAATCACAAACATAGTCATTTTATAGTGGTTCGACGATAAGTCCACTCCCGGCTGTTGCACTTAACCCTTGAGTATACCGGATTTTACTAAGGAGGTTTCCCAGGGTTCACCTCAAACCTAAGGTTTTAAATCAGGTTCACCTTCAACCTTTACATGGAGGTTTCTACTCAGTTTACCTCTAACCCTGGAGTTTCACTGGTTCACTCATAACCAGATGTTTATACTCTCCATAGAGCAAGGGTCCACACAACGCACCCAGAGGTTTCTACTCGGTTCACCTCTAACCCTAAAGTTTCACTGGTTCACTCTTAACCAGATGTTTATGCTCTCCACAGAGCAAGGGTCCACATAACGCACCCACAGCGTAAACTCCCACCGGAGGCCTCCTATGAGGGCTTCAAAGGGTGAGAACCACTAAAGACCCAATCCAAGAAAGGAATGATCACAAGTGTCCTCTTGGACTCTAGATACTTACAAATAAGTTGATGAGTCCCGTTAAGCATAATGTCGAAGACCTCCTCCTCCTTGTTGACGAAGAGTCTTCTGCTCCCTTGATCCACAACACAAAAGATATACCAAGACTAGGCTTAGGGTTGGGTTAAGGTTAAGATGGAATCCTACTCTCTAAAGGTTTACCTATAAGGAAGGTAGAGTAGTTCCAATCTTATGCATTCAAGGCATCCCAGCTCAATGATTTGACATTAAGGTAGTAGCTGAAGGATCCTTGAATGCAGAAGTTCATTCCCCAATCCACTCTATTGAATATCAATGGTGAGGGTGGATTGGAGGATGAACTCCCTCGAGAGAAAGGGCTTAGGGTATAAGATGTAAGTTGAAACATACAAAAGCTCTCTCTTTTCTCTCTTACAGCAACAAAGGACAAGTCCTCTATATATAGGCAAAAAGTTTCAACGGATATAAAACGATCACATTTACGACAGAGTTCGATATCATCGAGCGTATACTCTCGATAGCATCGATGGTCCGCTCAATGACTCGGACTCGATGTCATACGCTTTTGAAACTTTGCCAATTGGTCGATGAATCGAAGCTATTGTCGATGTCATCGGATTTCAAACTCTGATTCCATCGATGATAGGTTCGATCCATTGACACTTTAAAAAATGAGAGAGACTTGACTTTGAGATATTTCAGGTTTTCATGAATGATCGGGGGAACCGTCGAGGTCATCGGAATTTGAATGTCGATGATATCGAGATCAGAGTCGATGCATCAATAAATCCAGTTGATTTATCTTTGAGCTTGCTGGATAGATTATGGCTTTGTTCGATGCAATTGATCTGATGTCGATATCATCGATATTTGAATATCGATTAAATCGAAGGGCCCCTGATCATAGTTAAAAACAACCTGAAATAACTGCTGTAAGAAATATGCACCCACTATCGATATCATCGATGGATCTTCGATCTTATCTGTATTTGAATTCAAATCATATCGGAAGAGCATTTATGCTATCAAAGAATTTTGCGATTTTCTTTAAAAAATAGGGGCGCTAAAAATCTGCCTGTCGATCTTATCGAGCCACTCTCGATGGTCTCAAGATTTGAATATCGATGATATCGATATGTGTATCGATACATCGATAATTCATCCAGTTATGAAGTGAAGTTGCTGGACATAATTAGTGCTCTTATCGATGATATTGATAGGTATATTGATACATCAATAAATCCTTACAGATGAATATTTAGTTGCTGGACATTTTGGTCCTCTTATCGATAATATCGTTAAGGATCGAGGACATCGACAGTGCAGGTCGATCATATCGAGCGTGTTTCGATAAGATCGACAAGGCGAGAAAAACATAGAGATTTTTCTATTTTGAAAAAGTTTTCTCACCACAAAAACTCTAAGATGTGTAACGCCCTGAAAATCGGGGGTCGAGCATAAACTCAACTCCCGAGTTCCAACGCATCACTTATGCAACATAATGAATGATGATTGAATGTTGTCTGTATTAGTGTATTGAACATGAGTGAGATTAAGCCAAAACAACATATCATACTCTAGAGACAAGTGAGATAGCAAGCGGAAGACTATGATAGATATATAAACTATATAAACTGTGGTGAGTCTCCAGAGTGTGATAATGTTACCAAGTTAACTATTTACAATTACAATTCTAAAATATACCAAATTGAGGAAGTGTAATGTCTTCTATCCCAAATACCATAGTCCCTTCAATGCAATGTCAGGTCTTTATAGACCCGTTAGAGAGTTACATGTAGGAGAACTCCTCCTCAACATCATAGTAGTAGTCCGGCTCTGCTTCATAAGCATCGCCATCACCTGCAGTTAAGACAGTCTGGTTGGTGTTACAAGCACCGTCCCGTAACGTGGGAGTGAGTGATCAACTCAGTGGAACAATAAATCATAGGTTAACATGTTATCAAAACAGTCAAACAGTAATGATAAAGCAGTACAGTCAACAATCCTAAGTATTATTGTTAATGCAAGTATGAAATGTTGTCATGATGCATGCCCTCACCAACATACTCCCTCATGTGACACCATCTCACATCCGCGGCATGCGTTCATTCCTCAGTGCTCCACATCTTCCAGGCACATGTAGTGCGATGACGAGCATGATTACCGAGTTGTTATTAGTCCATTTCAAACAGCAGGATTAGGAAACTAAGGTACCTCCCTTGTATCATTCTCAAACATGATCCATTTTAGGGTCATCAAACCTAGATAATCTCATACGATAGTATAGTTCTAGGGCGCTACAAAGCTATTAGGGTTGTTACACATAATCGTTACACCACTCCCCCATCACCGTTTTAATGGTTCATCACTAAATTGATACAGGCCTAGTTCATACTCTATTCACCGCGGCAAAACTCATCGCCTCACCACAAATTCAGAGTATGCTCGAGGTCACTACAAAGGGCTGTCAGGGCTATTACACGCAATCGTTGCACCACTCCCCTATCACCTTATCAATGTAGGCCGACAGCACGAATATAGTGTCCCATACCACCATAATCCGCTCATGAGTCTGGTTGCTCAATGGACACTACGGGGAGGCTCGGGCTGATGCACTCGCAACACCATGAAACTCCAGCATAGGCCGACAGCTTGACCACGGTGTCCCATACCACTATGCTCGGCTCATGAGTCTTAGCGGATCGAGGTACCATGGTTAACGGGGTTACACTCGTAAGTTCGGTACCTTAGGTTCAAGCAGTAGCGTCCAAACATGGTGAACATACATTAGACAAATCGGGTTACTTGACGACCTCGGCTAGCTCGAGTGCACGACAAGTTGAACGATATGAAGTGCATAAGCACTTCGCGTGGCCAACCACTATCATCAACCGAAGTACGACTCAGGTTCGTCGAACACATCTCACGTGGTGAATGAATCTCAGCCACGCATTCATTTTCATTTTCGATTGCCTGGACTATAATCATAGCCCCAAACACAATCAATCCTTTATTCAGAAGCATGTAGAGTAAAGCAGAATAAACAAAGTAATTCAAGCATGTTAACAAACATGTCATAAAGCATGTTACAAACATAATATAAACAAGAAATACAAACACATATATTTCATAGTAAGTGATTAACTAAAACAACCAACATGGAGGAAATCATATACGTTTCTAAGGTAGTTGAGAATCCGATCTCATCACCACTATTAAATTTAGTTCGTCACACAATTTCTCACACAGGCATTTTATCGAACACTTAAACTACACCACTCCAACATACATGACGTATGTTGATTTCAACATAGAATAGGACAAATTCTTATAGCAAGGAGTTGTCGCATACACATCAATCATGTTCTTACATTCAATACATATGGCAGACATAAATCATAAATCCATATTTATTTAGTCATTTCAACAAACACTTAGACTACACACATTAGCCTACATAAGCTATGTTGGCCAAAAAGTGTATTAAGGCGAATCCTTTCGCCAAATAGGTCATACATCCATAACTAGCATATATACACGGCAATTACTCATAGAAATCATATCAGCGAAATTTATACGGATACGGTTTTTTCTACAAATACCTAGAATACATAAAATCTCATATTCTTCATATTTAACCGAAACGGAAAACAGACAACACTTTGTACATGTGTAATTGCATGCAGATCATGAATCTATCATTATCTGACATTGAAAGCGTTGAAAACCATAACTTATACATCTAAATTCCGCACCTTTTGTCGTAGAATCGCAATAGACTCGATAGATTCGCTAAGCTTTTGTATACGGCAGTCTAGCAACCTGTAGAATGAAATAGATTAGCTATTTCATCATTTGTAATGATCATAACCCTAGATTAGATTAGGGTTAGGGGTTCTTACCTAGAAACGAAGTCGGAATCACCGGAAAAGTGATTAGATCATAATGATTAACCTTGGATAGCGGCAAGGTAGAGTATCGGGGAGATCCTCCCACATCTCCCACACTCTCTCTCTTTTCTCTCCTCTCTCCTAGATTTTCTCAAATTCGTATGGGAGGAATGAGAGAGGGTTTAAGGTTCTTATATAGGCTAGAAACTCTCCAAAATAGACTTCAGGTCAATGTATACTTAGGTTATGTCCAAAGGGAGACTGTTATGTCTCAACGGAGCACTTCTGGCGGCCCCCTTTGAGCCAAAGGTCGGACTTAAGCTCACTATCCTTGGATCTAGGTCGAGTTATGTTTTTGTTCAGGTCGGATTCCTAGATCACGCGTGGCGGACCAGTTTCAGTTCAACGGTCAGTGAAACTCAATCGGGGTTATAAGTACATAGACATGTGTATGAAATTTCTCCTGATCCGAGGGTGTATTTGGGTCAGATTCTGACGGTCTGATTGCTCATATTAGGCCCGTAAACATCAAGTCTCAGATTACTTAAATGAGACCCAATTTCTAAAGAAATCTATGTTTTCTCACACTCTTCACTCCGGGCTCAAGCGAATAGCCGTGGAACACTATTTGGATTTGATTTCCGAGATGGTTGTCAAGCCCAGCAAGGCGGTCCTAACCGTTTAACTTCGCATTAATCAGACTTCTGACGTGCGGTCCAGATCTAATACGGAGTTTTAATATGCTCCCGAGAGCAATTGGGTAATGAGATTGATCCGAGATTTTAGGGTAACCTAACGTCGATGATTCTATAAGTTTTGGGTCTTACAGATTGTATTTAAAGTAGATCAAGTGGATTTCGTAGCTAATCTAGTTTAGCACTTAGTTACGTTGTCTCATTTCTAAAGGATTCAGTCCTATAAGATTTCTGTCTGAGGTAGTACTTGGGCCTTTGTATGGATTTCTAAAGTATTGTTCTTCATCACCTAAACTTTAGGATTCATGCCTAATATGAAAGTCTTAGAAACATTTAAAGAACACGGTGGTGAAAGGTGAGCTTTGTAAAGGAAATGGGTTAAGAAGCGATTTTAGACTGTGGGATTCAGTTCTGACAAGTTAATAAGGTGTTAGGATCGACCCGTTGCCAAAGGACGTCTAATTCCAGGTTATCAAAAATCCGGGATGTTACAATCTACCCCCCTTAAAACAAAATTTCGTCCCCGAAATTGCCTAAGGGTAACAAGGAAAGATTTAATTATTTCTTTTGCTTAAGTTTTATTGATTGCGAGTTTCTATGCGTGGTAGGGTATATACTAGTCTGGTTCATTTTAGTCTACCCCCCTTAAAACTTATTTCTTTATCCCTTTCTTATCTTGATGGTTTGCGACAATGGATTTCTTTTCCTATTTGGAGTCTTGACTTCGATTCCCAACTAGTTCGAGTAAGATAGCTGTTTTCAATGTTTGATCAACACGGAGAGACGGTTATAGTGGGCTTGATCCTGATACATCGATCATCTACCTGGCCATGGTAGAAAGCTCATCGTATCCCTTCTTAGTCCTGGTGGCTCTTGGTCTTCTGCTCGGCCAAGTAGTGAGTCCATTGGTAGTCGCCCAGGATTGAGAATTGGGTCAAGCCACGAATACTTCGCAATTGTATATGTCAGTAACTCCGTAGTCCGATCACTCTAAAAATGTAGGGAATGTCCATCATTGAAAGGTTCAAATTTCCTATCTATAAAGTTGCCCGTTGGGAGTAATTTCTTTCGATCTTGGGCCAGTGGGGCAAAGGGTCCACCATGCTTCCGCTGTGTCACCCAGATCAAAGAATGTATAGACTGACTTAACTAGATTATGCTCTTAACGTTCTACCCCCCTTAAAAATATTTCTACTCTAAGGGCTCAAGAATCGATGTCCTGATCCGTATGTTGGAATAAAGTGTACTTTAAAACCTATCCCTGAGCTGAACCAGTAGCCAGTCTTAATTTAGGAGTAGTGATACTCCAATAGGTGTAATCCAAAGTCCAAGCTCGTACGCTAGATGAGTTCATACCATATCTAATACAAGAAATTGTTTTATCGCTTAGGGTCAAAAGTTGTCTAATTGGAATTGGGTTGCCCTAACTTGAATTTAACTATGCTCGAGCACTACACACATTCTCATACTAGCTAAGAAGGTCCTAGGATTCATACTATTAATTTACTAGATTTTTCATACTGTCAGATTTGTTTGCAAAATCTAGGAGTACCAACTTTAGGTCTAAAATGCTAAGGGCCTATTTGGCCAGTGGTCTTAAGTTGTATTTAATGGGCTTGCATTATTAATCCCTCCTCGGGATTGGGAGTGGCGTGGTTGGTAGGAGGGTGGGTGGGGATTAATTTTATAGGCTTTGAAAAATAAGTCTTGTGTTGGAAAGTGTGAGATGGGATTTCCAAATCCCATGATGATGAATTTTTAAGTGTAATTTTGAAAGGAAAGCTCAGAATTTACTTTTCATTGCATACATTCCAAACATGGCATTAGAAAACATGGGATACACCCAATCTAAGGACCATACCTCACACATACATTTATTGTTACGTTTACAATTCTAGCCACCTTAAACTCACCTAATGCAGTTGACCGAACGGGCCCTAAATGTCCGTTGAAGCACACTATGGTATGTGTGTGTTCACAAACAAGGAGGAATGCAGAGAGTTGAAGAAATGAAGAAGATTAGAAGTGGGTTGATGGGTTTTAGAATCTTGAGCTAAAAAAGGGGGATGTGTAGGCTCCAATGAAAGGGAAATGAGAGAGACCGCAGATGTAGGAGGAAGTTTTCGAATGTATAACGTCGGTGGTGCACTAAAATGGAAGAAAGAATGATTGGAGGGGCATTTTCTATGAAAAAATTAGAAACTTTATGGAGAAAGGAGAGCTTGGAGGAGTGTTTGAGAGAGAGGGGGAAAAAGGACAAGAAATAGGGGCCCCCACGCAATTTCGCGGGCCCCACATGTGTCCAGGGGTCGAGCCGACACCGACCCGCACCGACCCGACCAGCCCGTCCCAAGGGGACCGCGGTCGACCACGGTGAGCGCGGCACCGTCGCGGTCCTCTGGACTAACCACAGCGCCGCCAAGGTAGGGCGGTGGCCACCCCCCTCCCAAGGTGCCAATGACACCTCGGGTCCACCGTGGGTCCCCCCAGATTGCATTGTGTGGCCCCCGACTCCATTTCGAGTCATTTCGAGAAGCTTCTGATGCATATTTGTATTTACTGATTTCTAATGGCTAGGATGGGGTGATTTTTGATCTACACACATCATTTGACGGTCTAGAGTAGTTTTGGGGTTGACTCGTGCGATCACGGTCGAGTACCGACTAAAACAACACGACCGATTTCAGTGAACTTCGTCGTTCGACGAATTTGAAAAATCTTAAGTTTGTTTCTAAGTTCCGTCTCTCCCTCCTAAGTTAGAGTGCGTCAGAGTGCGTCGTGTGACCATAACCCAGGTCCGGTTTTATCCAAATTATGCTCTGATACCATCTTGTAACACCCTGAAAATCGGGGGTCGAGTATAAACTCAACTCCCGAGTTCCAACGCATCACTTATGCAACATAATGAATAATGATTGAATGTTGTCTGTATTAGTGTATTGAACATGAGTGAGATTAAGCCAAAACAACATATCATACTCCAATGACAAGTGAGATAGCAAGCGGAAGACTGTGATAGATATATAAACTATATAAACTGTGGTGAGTCTCCAAAGTGTGATAATGTTACCAGGTTAACCATTTACCAGTACAATTCCAAAATATACCAAATTAAGGAAGTGTAATGTCTTCTATCCTAAATATCATACCCTCCTCAATGCAATGGCAGGTCTTCATAGACCCGTCAGAGAGTTACATGTAGGAGAACTCCTCCTCAACATCATAGTAGTAGTTCCGCTCTGCTTCATAAGCATCACCATCACCTGCAGCTAAGACAGTCTGGTTGGTGTTGCAAGCACTGTCCCGTAACATGGGACAGAGTGATCAACTCAGTGGAACAATAAAGTATAGATTAACATGTTATCAAAACAATCAAACAGTAATGATAAAGCAGTACAGTCAACAATCCTAAGTACTCTTGTTAATGCAAGTATGAAATGCTGTCATGATGCATGCCCTCACCGACATACTCCCTCATGCGACACCATCTTACGTCTGCGGCATGAGTTCATTCCTCGGTGCTCCACATCTTCCAGGCACATGCAGTGCGATAATGAGCATGATTACCAAGTTGTTATTAGTCCATTTCAAACAGCAGGATTGGGAAACTAAGGTACCTCCCTTGTATCATTCCCAAAAATGATCCATTCTAAGGTCGCCAAACCTAAATAATCTCATACGATAGTGTGGTTCTATGGTGCTGCAAAGGCTACTAGGGCTGTTACACGCAATCATTACACCACTCCCCCATCACCTTTTTAACGGTTCATCACTAAATTGATACAGGCCTAGTTCATACTCTATTCACCGTGGCAAAACTCGTCGCCTCACCGCAAATTCAGAGTATGCTCGAGGTCACTACAAAGGGCTGTCAGGGCTGTTACACACAATCGTTGCACCACTCCCCCATCACCTTATCAATGTAGGCCGACAACATGAATATAGTGTCTCATACCACCATAATCGGCTCACGAGTCTGGTTGCTCAATGGACACTACGGGGAGGCTCAGGCTAACGCACTCGCAACACCACGAAACTCTAGTGTAGGCCGACAGCTCGACCACGGTGTCCCATACTACCATGCCCGGCTCATAAGTCTTAGCGGCTCAAGGTACCATGGTTAACGGGGTTATACTGGTAAGTTCGGTACCTTAAGTTCAAGCAGTAGCGTCCAAACATGGTGAACATACATTAGACAGTTCGGGTTACTTGACGAGCTCGGCTAGCTCGAGCGCACGACAAGTTGAACAACATGAAGTGCATAAGCACTTCGCGTGGCCAACCACTATCGTCAACCGATGTACGACTCGGGTTCATCGAACACATCTCACGTGGTGAATGAATCTCAACCACGCATTCATTTTCATTTTCGATTGCCTGGACTATAATCATAGACCCGAACACAATAAATCCTTCATTCAGAAGCATGTAGAGTAAAGCAGAATAAACAAAGTAATTCAAGCATGTTAACAAACATGTTATAATGCATGTTACAAACACAATATAAACAAGAAATACAAACACATATATTTCATAGTAAGCGATTAACTGAAACAACCAACATGGAGGAAATCATATACATTTCTAAGGTAGTTGAGAATCCTATCTCAACACTACTATTAAATTTAGTTCGTCACACAATTTCTCACACAGGCATTTTATCAAACACTTAAACTACACCACTCCAACATACATGACGTATATTGATTTCAACATAAAATAGGACAAATCCTTATAGCAAGGAGTTATTGCCTACACATCAATCATGTTCTTACATTCAATACATATGGCAGGCATAAATTATAAATCCATATTTATTTAGTCATTTCAACAAACACTTAGACTACACACATTAGCCTACATAAGCTATGATGGCCAAAAAGTGTATTAGGGTGAATCCTTTCGCCAAACAGGTCATACATCCATAACTAGCATATATACATGACAATTAATCATGGCAATGATATTAAAAAAATTTATACGGATACGGTATTTTCTACAAATACCTAGAATACATAAAATCTCATATTCTTCGTATTTAACCGAAACGGAAAACAGACAGCACTTTGTACATGTGCAATTGCATGCAGATCATGAATCTATCATTATCTAAAAATGAAAGCATTGAAAACCATAACCTATATATTTAAAGTCCGCACCTTTTGTCGTAGAATCGCAATAGACTCGATAGATTCGCTAAGCTTTCGTATACAGCAGTTTGGCAACCTATAGAATGAAATAGATTAGCTATTTCATCATTTGCAATGTTCATAACCCTAGATCAGATTAGGGTTAGGAGTTCTTACCTAGAAATGAAGTCGGAATCACCGGAAAAGCGATTCGATCGTGATGATTAAACTTGGATAGCAGCAGGGTAGAGTATCGGGGAGATCCTCCTACATCTCCCACACTTTCTCTCTCTTTTCTCTCTTCTCTCTCCTAGGTTTTCTCAAATTCGTATGAGAGGAATGAGAGAGGGTTTAAGGTTCTTATATAGGCTAGAAACTCTCCAAAATAGACTTCAGGTCAATGTATACTTAAGTTATGTCCAAAGGGAGACTGTTCCGTCTCAACGGAGCACTTCTGGTGGCCCCCCTTGAGCTAAAGGTCGAACTTACGCTCACTGACCTTGGATCTAGGTCGAGTTACATTTTCATTCCGGTCGGATTCCCAGATCACGCGTGGCGGACCAGTTTCAATTCAATGGTCAGTGAAACTCGATCGGAGTTAACTCGATCGGAGTTATAAGTACACAGACATGTGTATGAAATTTCTCCTAATCTGAGGGTGTATTTGGGTCAGATTATGACGGTCTGATTACTCATATCAGGCCCGCAAACATCAAGTCTCAGATTACTTAAATGAGACCCAATTTCTAAAGAAATCTACATTTTCTGACACTCTTCAATCCGGGCTCAATTGAATAGCCGTGGAACACTATTTGAATTTGATTTCCAAGATGGTTGTCAAGCCCAACAAGGGAGTCCTAACCATTTAACTTTGAGTTAATCGGACTTCCGACGTGCGTCCAGATCTGATACAGAGTTTCAATGTGCTCCCGAGAGCAACTGGGTAATGAGATTGATCCGAGATTTTAGGGTAACCTAGCATCGATGATTCTACAAGTTTTGGGTCTTGCAAATCGTATTTAAAGTAAATCAAGTGGATTTCGTAGCTAATCTAGTTTAGCACTTAGTTACTTTGTCTCATTTCTAAAGGATTCAGTCCTATAAGATTTCTGTCTGAGGTAGTACTTGGGCTTTTGTACAGATTTCTAAAGTATTATTCTTCATCACCTAAACTTTAGGATTCATGCCTAATATGAAAGTACTTAGAAACATTTAAAGAACATGGTGGTGATAGGTGAGATTTGTGAAGGAAATGGGTTAAGAAGCGATTTTAGACTGTGGGATTCAGTTTTGACAAGTTAATAAGGTGTTAGGATCGACCCATTGCCTAAGGACGTCTAATTCCAGGTTAACAAAATCTGGGATGTTACAAGATGTCTATCTTATTTTAAGGGTTTTAATCACCTGGTATTTTGGGACATGGGATGTGAGGAAATGGTTTACCTATTGCAAGCTTCCACACATCCGGTTAAGGTAGACGCTTGAACTAATCTTCCTATCGAGCTCTGTAGATAGTCTGACCCATCATTCACATAACTTGACAAACCAGGGCACAAGTAGGTGCACTTTCAATTTTTCAGATCGCGCTTACATTTTTAAAATGTCGTTACAGCTACGACTAGTTGAAGGTTCCTAAGACCAGTCGTAGACGCGATCTTTGCTTCTATAAATTGAGCATGAATTTCAGAATTTTACATCGATTAATTTGAGAAATTCAAGCCTCCACTCTGAGATAATTTGTGTTCATTTTAAGCTAATTTGTTCATATTTAATATTCTTTTTGTTAGCTTTTCTTATTTGATTTTATCCCTAAATTCCAATCTTATTTGAAAAAGAGGAATTGATGTGTTCGTACTTCATTGGAATCAAAATCAAACAGAGCTACGCCCAATTTGATTTAATTTAAAATCAATTAGAAACTAGAACCATTTCTTAAGTGAGAATTGGACATTGAACGTTGATTCGAACTTCTACTCTCATTGGTTCTACCAGCCTGCTACAAAAGAAGAAATCCAGGTATTTTACATTTGTTGTAAATTCCTTTATTTTGGTTTTGTTTGAGATTCGCCAGAAAAATCTCATTGTGTGGTTATCTGAGGAGAGCCAGAAAACTCAGAAAGTGTTGGTTTTTGGATCAATTGTCCAGTTTTGGGCGAACCTGTAAAACCTGTTTAATAGTGAACGCCAATATCCCCTGTGTGAGAATATTAGGAGTGGAGTAGCAAGCTGTGTGGCTATTGTTTAACAGTTGGTGAACAGACAGGCAAACCACTATATATTGGTGTGTTTTGTGATTTGAATGCTCTTTTAATTTTCATATCTTTAATCATTTAGATTTGTGGAATGTATATGTGGATGTGAATGTTGTAATCTTTACATTTCAAGCAAAGTGGGGAATGTTGTAATAGTTTAGAATTTATTTCTTGTTATTTCCTTTATTTCCTCTCTGTTTGAGTTTTGATATTCAACTTGTTCTAGTAAGGTTGTCCTGCCATAAACCCTTGGTTTTTATGGTACAAAGGTTGTCCTTAGAATAACATTAATATCAAGCTCTTTATTTAAGATTGCTTTACATTTCAGTCTTTGATTTATTTAAAATATTGTTCTTTGTTTTTATAAGGCTATCGTATTTCAATTCCGCTGTTATATTTTAATATAGCACAGTCCTATCCCCCCCCCCCCCTTCCCCTCAAGGACATATAGCTTGGCCTTTTCAAGTGGTATCAGAGCCTAATAGCTTGTTATTTAATTCTTAATTCTTGGGTTCATTTCCCGAGCTAACGATCTAAGCTATATATATATATATATATATATATATATAAGATGTCAAATTTTGATAGCCTTTCAGTCACTAAGCCTCCACCCTTTGATGGCTCCAACTATGCCTATTGGAAAGCCAGGATGAGGATTTTCCTTAAATCCATGGATGAAAGTGTGTGGCTTGCCACAGTAACTGAATGGATCCCTCCTACCATTGAAGTAACTGGTATCAATGGATCAAAATCAATGAGAGTAACACCTTATACCTCATGGACCACTCTTCAGAAAAGTGAGAGTAGTGCCAATGCAAAAGCACTAAATGCAATCACTTACGCACTATCACCGGATGAGTTCAAAAGAATCATATCCTGTGATACTGCAAAGTAAGCTTGGGATATATTAGAAATGACACACGAGGGTACTTCAATTGTCAAAAAATCTAAACTCCAACTCCTCACAACCAAATTTGAAGAAATTCACATGGAGGAAAATGAAATGTTTATGGACTTCTACATTAGATTAAATGACATTGTAAACTCTATGTGGGGTCTTAGCGATAAAATCCCAGAAAGTAAAGTGTGTCCAAAGATACTACTCTCACTACCTGAACGGTTCAATTCTAAGGTAACCGCGATCCAGGAACTTCGTGATGCGGACAATATGAGGGTAGAAGAACTAGTTGGTTCTTTACAAACCTATAAATTAAATTTTAAAGCTCCTAAAGGTAAATCTATTGCACTTGAATCTTCAAAATGTATTTCTCAATATTTTGATTTAGAAAATTCTGAAGATGATATGGTCCTTCTTGCTAAAAAGTTTTACAAGATCTTCAAAAATAAAAAGAGGGTTGATTTTCAAAAATCAAATGATAAGAAACGTTCTAAACCAAAATCTAAATCTTTAAAATCTTTGAAAGATAGTCAATGTTACAACTGCCAAGAATATGGCCATTTAGCAAACAAGTGTCCTAAAAAGGACAAATCTAAAAAGAAAGGAATGTTGGCTACTTGGGATGAATCTTCGGCACTAAAGCCTCTTCTGAATCAAAAGCCTCTGAAAACGAGTCGGGCAATGAAGTTAAGGCCCTTATGACTCTAGCCAAGTTCACTTTTTCAGATCATGATGATTCAACCAGTGAAAAATTTTTTAATAGTGATTATGAAAATGAAGAAGATCTTCAAGATGCTTACATTACCCTATACAAGGAAAGTTGTAAAATTGCAGTAAAACTAAAACTTCAAAAAGAAAAGTTTTTAAAACTTAAAGAAAATTTTGAGTCACTTGGTTTAGAAAAATCTCATATTTCAGATTGTTTTGAAAAGACTAAATATGATTTAGAATTCAAAACCTCCCTGATTGAAAATCTTAAATCTGAAAATAACAAACTTAAGCTTAAAAACTCTTCACTTTTAAGTTCAAAGGATACATAGAGATATGCCCAAGGAGATTCAAAATTTGAATAACTTTTATCCAGATTTAGAAAATCTGGCAACAAATCCGGATTGGGGTATGATAAAAATGTACGTTCTAAACAGAAGAATACTCCTCCTAAGTTTGTGAGAGGAGAAACCTCTAACTCAAAAGGGCAAAGTATTAATCATAGTTTTTCTAAAAATGCTAAAACTTTTTAAAAACCTAAAACCAATTATGTCAACTATAAAACTCAAAACCAAAACCCTTTATCTAAAAAAATAGTTGATTTGCTTAAGGAGCTCTTAAAATCTAACTCAGTGGGTCACTCGTACAAAAATTACAAATACAAGAAGACCAACTATACTCTTAAACCCAAAACAGTAATGAAATGGGTTCCTAAAGTTACTTGCTTGGTTGCCCACACTGCTTTCAAAGCTACAAGCCATTCAAAGTGGTACTTAGACAGTGGATGCTCAAGGCATATGACAGGTGACAAAGCTTTATTCACTGATCTTAAAGATATGACTGATGGGTCAGTCACATTTGGTGATGGAAGCAACTGCAAGATTATTGGCCAAGGTACGGTTCAACTCTATAACCTTCCCTTATTTAAGAATGTTTTATATGTTGAGGGGCTAAAACACAACCTGTTAAGCATATCTCAAATATAAGATAACAATCATAGCGTGAAATTTTCTAATAAAGGTTGTGAAATCTTGAACAAAAAGGGTTCTGTAATATTAACTGGTCGCAGGACTTCTAAAAACCGCTATTAGAGCTGGGCAACGGTCCGAGTTGGATCAGATTTCAACATATCCGACCAAATTTGAAATTTGGGTGTCCTAATCTGAATCCGATTAGATCCAGGACCGGATCCCGATCACTTGACCCAATCCGATCCTAACAGTACATTAAATGACTCGATCTGTGACCGACTCGGTCAGAAAAACAGAGTCGGATCAGATTTGACCAGGTTCGAGTCAACACTAATAAAACGCACCTTGATGGCCCATGTCTAAAACAACAGTAATCACTGGCATTGAGCAACCATTAAGAGATATACAGTAATCGTTCGCGTCAATGGGAAATAGACTGTCAAATCCCTAAGTTCCAACAATCTATTCCACGTTGAAACCCCATTCATAAAACTGGAAAACCAAAACCAGATGGTTACCTGACGTGCAGAGGCTTTTCCGTTGGTGACGATATGCACGAGTGAGGGGATGATGTAGGTAGGGGTCCATCCCTTTTCTTCTTTCCTTCTTTTCCCTTTCTTTTCTTCTCTCTTTGTGGGAGGCGGATAGAGTCAAGGAGTAGAAGCTGCAGGTAAAGAAGCAGGCCCTTGTCATCCAATGGGAAGGGAGTGTTATGAAAAGGTTGCAATGCTAAGGTGTCACGTGTGAAATAGATGTCTCTCACGTGCCAACAAGGGCATGTGACTGACACGTGTAAGGAAATGATGTGAAGGGGGTCAGTCACTGGAGTTACTGGGTGGGGAGAAAGGAGGGTGACAAGACCCAAGAGAGTAAGGGTAAGGTCGCATTAATGTGGGGCCATCTGAATCGCCAGTTCTAATATTATATAAAATTTTCAAATTTCAGGCGACTGTTTGCTGCTTGTAAAATAATAATAGCAATAACCGTGAGCGCCAACCTCCTCTCCACCTTTGTCATTGCACAGGCATTCCTGTCCGTGCTCTGCCACTTCAAGTTTGGTATCTTCATCTTCTTCTCTGGATGGGTCTTCATCATGTCCTTCTTTGTGCTCTTCTTACTCCCGGAGACCAATGGTGTGCCCATCGAGGAGATGACCGAGAAGGTCTGAAAGCGGCATTGGCTTTGGAAGAGATTCTTAGATGACTATCATGAGGATGAAGATGGCCCCCAGAAAAATGGAAAGATCAACGGCTTGATAATTCTCAGTTATAGATTTCGGATTGTTTTTAGAAACTACGGTATAGATATGATCACCACACAATTTCCTACCCTGGTCCATTCATTTTGGCTTAGACGCTTGATGGAGGAGGAGGAAAAAGGAGAAAGAGAGATCCAGTGATCAACAGCTGTAATGCTTCTCTCATTTGTAAATTTGAAATTACTTCGTGCTCATTTACTAAGAAATAGATGATATATCGGCTTCCAATCCATGACTCGCTCTGTGTGTGTGTATGTGGGCGTGTGTAAGCTTACATGTAAAGAGGAGTTGCCTAGTGAGCTACGCGAAGGGCAACCTTTCCATGCACCGACTTGCATCTGAAATCCGCCGCAACATTACATCCACTAGTCTTCATGGGCTGCTTGAAAAACTTAAAGAGTGATCGACCATCCAAAACGACAATGGATGGACAAGATCATTCGTAGAAGACTGGTCCAGTTTCGGCTTCGATAAGAAAATAGTGGTGAGTGAACGCCGGTCATTAAAACTTCCCAGTGCCCATTTTAACGTTTATTTGCCATTTAACCTGTCGTTGATGTCTCACAGACCTACACATTGGGAAAACTTAAATATCATAATCATCCAAAACTTTTGTGGTGCTAGGTAGTTTTTAACGGTGGGCGTTCAATCGCTGTTTCCTTTGGTGTGGTTCAGATGAGATTTGGATCTGCCTCATTTTTGGGTCCTTGATATAAAATGATCCAAAAAAATGATGGACGCGTGGATAAAACACATATATCACGGTGGGGTTCGTAGAGCACCATCCAGTAGCTACTGGCTACTGACAGCGTTAGTAGGCAATCCACGTCGGAAGCGGATCGCGTACTGAGTAAACTGTGTGGGGTCCACTTTATGTATTTATTTTATCTACTCCGTTAATCCATATTAATAGATAATTTTAGGACAAGATCCCAAAAATGAAGCAAATTAAAATCTCGAGAGGACAACACTACAGGAAACAGTTTGATTGAACCTCTACCATTGAAAATTTTTTAGAGGCCAAAGAAGTTTTGGATCAAGCTGATATTTGTGGTTTCTCTTCATCATGTCTTTGTGATCTTATGAATAGGTCGGATGACAAATAAAAATTAATTTGGACCCTAGGAAGATTTCAACGGTGGAAATCATTATTCCACATTGTTTCCTGTGTAATGGTCCACTTGAGATTTGGATTCACTTCAATTTTGGTATCAACCCCTAAAATTATCAGTAAAAATGGATGGACGGTGTGGATAAACCACATATATTAACAGTGGGCCCAACTAAGTTTACTCAGTACGATAAAAGTGTACTGAGTAACTCAGTACGCAATTCGATTTCATCCACGTCTTGGAGGAACTCCTGCAACAGGAACCGTACAAGCAGAGACTTGTTTTCTTCTCTCAAAAATAGAAGAGGAAACAATGTAGAGAGAGGGAGATGAAGAAGTACAGTTTGCAGCTGAGGGCTCCACCGTCGCAACAGAAGAAGCAGCCGCAGCAGACGCGACCTCCTCCCGCTGCCTTCCTCGACGACGATGGCGATGACGTTGAGAGATAGATCGCTCGCCATGTAACCAAGAACAAGGCCCTCACAGATGTAACTATTTCACATCTATCCCCTCTATCTCTATTTCAATATTTCTCCATCTTCCATGGTTTGGATGCCCTTTGCCATTCTCATCACTACAATTATTTTCATGCATTTTCATGCTAGCACTCCCACGACCGAGTTGATGGGACCGAAGAAGGGGAAGATCATGGCCAAGAACCACATCGGTATGACCGTGGGCAGTCGTTACTAGGAAGAAGAAGAGGAGAGGAAGAAGATCGGGCGGAGAGGGTAGGGTAAGAAAACGAGGGGTAAAAACAATTTGGGGAAAAGGGTTTTGGGTAAAATAATATTTATACTACCCGACTACCTGCTCCGGGTCGGGTCGGGTCAGATCTGTCCGGATCCTTTCGATTCGGTTTTCGGATCGGATCTGTCCGGATAGACGACTACTTGAACCTGATCCAAAAAATAATCAGATTTGGATGGACAGACTCAATCAGGCCTGATCTAAGCCATCGGTTCGAGTCGGACACTACGCCAAATTGGTCAATTTGCGATGAATTTTTGCGACGGACTTTGTCCGTCGCTAAAATCTCTTGGTTTAACGACGGATTTAATCCGTCGCTAATGGAAAAGGTCCGTCGCTAATCCCATGTTTCTCGAAAATCCGTTGTCGGAACGTCGCTGAATTTAGCGACGGACCAACATCCGTCGCTAAAATCGGATTTACGACCTACTTACGACGGATTTTGGTCCGTCGTTAATAGGCGACGGACTAAATCCGTCGCAATTTTCAATTTTCTCACAGCTACTTCCCGCCCAAAACACCGAATGGCGAGCTTTTCAGTTGCTTTTGCGACGGATCATGATCCGTCGTAAAAGGACTTTTGCGACGGATCATGGTCCGTCGTAAAGGGACTTTTTGCCTTTAATTTTTTCATTTTTTTAAGAAAATGGTGGAAAATTAAGTTTTGTAGTAGTCTAATAGTTATTTTTTAATATAATTTCAGTGGTTTAATTGTACATATTTATATCTAAGATTATTTTTTAATAATTGATTGAATGCAAAAAGAAAATTATTCTATTTTTATATCAAATGAGTAGAATTTTTATTTTTATTTTTTAATTTAAAATTAATATTTAAATGATTTGTAATATCACATGAAAAAGAATATTGAGAAGTTAAAAAAATTTAACAATGTTTGAGAAAAAAATAGATTTTGAAAAAATAAAAATCGTAATTTAATAAAAATATATTTTGTGGGAATAAAAAGAATTTTGAATAAAGTTAATAAATTTGAAAAAAAAAGCATTTGATTTTGAGAAAAAATAATATCCTGAAAAAGAAAATTAAAAATATTTTAAAAAATGTGAAAATTTTCACAATGTTGAAAAATGAAAATATTTTAAAAAAGAAATTGAGAGTTTGAAATTTGAAAAATAAAATAAAATTTCATATTTTAAAAAATGTGAAATTTTATTTTATTTACACTCAAAATAAAATTTGAGTGAAAAATAAAATAAAACGATATTAAAAAAATTGATACTTTATCAAAAAACAAACATTTTGAAACAAAAAATAAATAAGTTGAATAATTTTGTGATTTTGAAAAATAATTGAAAATGTTCAAAATTTGAAATTAAAAGAAAAAGTTATTTATAAAAACTCTTAAGATTGTGAAAAAATATATATTTTTTAAAAATTTTTTGAAAAGTTGAAAATAACATGATGCTTTTGAAGAAAAAAAAATCGGCATTTTGGATTTTTTTGGAAAAAAATTAAAATTCTTGAAAATTTTAAATATTTTAAAATTAAAAATTTAGAATTTGTATTTTAATTTATTTTTTGAAATATTTTATAATAAAAATGATATTTTGTTAAAAGTTTTCAAAGAAAAATTAAGAGTAAAAAAATATACATTTTGAAAAAATGTTATTTTTAAATCGAAATTGAAATTTATTTGTGAAAAAAAAATTAATAAATTATTAGGCACATCCACTAATTGAACATTTAACCGTTTTTGGACAATCGAATTAGTCCAGATTGATAAATAACTTCATATGTTTAATTCAAATTTCACTCAAATTGTTGATCAATCTTGTATGCCCAATATCTCTCATATGTAGCTAGCTTGATTGGGACGAGTAACTAGTTAAATTGAGGTTGTTGATCAGTGAAATAGAGTGAATGGGCTAGACATATAAAATGGGCTAAATATTGTTGTCAAAATTGTAACTTAACTTATTGACCTTGCGAGAACCTAAGAATTGATGTTAATAAGTTTTGTGTGGCCCATCATGATGTGTGTCGAACATCAACACCGTGCATTTAATGTGCATTATGTTCATCTATTTTTACCGATCATTTTAGGGCCTGATCAAAAAAATGATAGGGATATAAACCTAAGGTGGACCACATCATAGGAAAACAATATTGATTGGATATCCACCATTAAAATCCTCTTCTACGGGTGGGCCCCACTATGATGTACGTGTTTCATCTATTCCGTTCATCCATTTTTTCATATATTTTATAGTTTTATACCAAAAATTAGCGGGACATAAATCTCAGGTGTACCACACCACATGAAAACAATGGTGATTGGATATCCACCATTAAAATCCATCTTAAGGCCCACTATATTGTTTATTTGACATCCAATTTGTTGATTAGGTCATACAGGACCAGATGAAGGGAAAAACCAAAGATCAGCTTGATCCAAAACTTCTATGGCCCCCAAAAGGTTTTTAATGCTCCACGCTTATTCAACATTGTTTCCTGTAATGTGGTCCATTTGAGATTGGTATATACCTCATTTTTGGTCTTATACTATAAAATTTTCTAGAAAAATAGATGGACGACGTGGATGAAGCACGTACGTCATGTTGTGGCCCACAAAGCACCGACCACCGGCCATTGGTTGGTCGCCTTTTTAACGGACGTGGATTTCCTGTTGAAGCCCTTGACGTCCTGCTTAAGGATGTTGGGTGGGGCCCAACACCATGTGTTTGAAAAATCTACTCCGTTAATCCGTTTTTAGAGATCATTTTAGGATAAGAGAACAAAAATGAGTTGGATCCAAAAATCAAGTGGGTCACACGAGAGGAAACAGTGGGGAAACAAATACCTACAGTTGAAACCTTCTGAACTCCACCTTGATGTTTATATGCCATCCAAACAGTTTATAAGGTCATTAACACTAGGAATAAGTGAAAATACAAGAAAAAAAAAAAAAGAAGCCTGACACAAAGCTTTTTATGGCCGTAAGAATGTTTCAACGGTTCTCACTGAATCCCCACTGTTTCATCTCATGTGGCCCACTTGAGTTTTGGATACACTTCGTTTTTGGTATCTTTTTCTAAAATGATCTCTATAAATGGATTAACGGAGTAGATTCCCCACAAACATGGTGGTGGGCCCCACCAGGCATCCATGTGCAGTAACTTCCTACGAAAGGCTTTAATTAGCACGAAATCCACGTCCCTGGAACAGATTGGCTACTCCCCCTAATACTAGCCCTGTGGCTGGTGGTCGGTGCTCTGTGGGCCCCACCATGATGTATGTGCTTCATCCATTCCGTTCATCCATTTTTACCAATCATTTTAGTGCTTAATACAAAAAATGATTGTATTAGATATTGATGGTGCTTAAGGGGCTCCATGGGGCCCATTGGAATATATGTGTTTGATCTAAGCCGCCCATCAATTCTAACCATCCATTGTGTTGTCCTCCTATGAAAGTTAAATGCCCTAAAATTCAGGCCTAATCATAAAGAACATTGTCCTACCATTTTACTAGTCCAAATATGTTGATGAAATTCCATTGAGAGACAAGCATATCATGTGTTTGATAAAATTCATGAAACAGATGTGTGTATTTTTTAGGCACTGCATCATTTTTGCATGCAAGGATTGGAGACATTTGAATTTTGATTAATTTGCCCACTTACAATTTCTTGATCTGGAGAATAAATTCTCATTATCCAAGATTGGAAAAAGAAGAAGAAGAAGAAGAAAAATTGAGATGTAAGATGTATTCTGGTGGTTCTAAATTGAGTTGTGATGGGTCCAGCAATGTTTTTTATCTCTCAAAAAAAAAAATCATTTTGGTCCAGCGTAAGGGTTGGTCTTATTAGAAAATTGTTTTTAACGATGGACGACCAATAACTATTGTTTACACATTTTGTGGTCCATCCAAGATTTAGTTGATTTCATTTTTGGAATCAATGATAAAATTATCTTAAGAAATGGATGGACGGCATGGATGAAACAAATAGATCATGGTAGGGCCCACCGAGCCATACTAGATACAAAGCTCAAGTCACCGCTTTTAATTTACAAGTGAAAGAATGTGAGTTTTGTATTTGATTTAAAATAATGGTGACTCATTTATAACAATAGTGGCAAAGATCTAGAGTTATCCAGGACCATCCAAATAATCAGTCTAGTTGTATATGGTAAATATTTATACATTTTATTATATAATATAATCTTAACCATCCAAAAAATGGTCCCATGCATGTACAACTGTTAATATAGCTTGTGTTCTAAATAATGGAAAACTAACATAATTCGGATTTAAAGTTATTATCATATCCAAAAGAGGATTTCGGTGAGCGCCATTTCATCTTCCTTACAAAATCCTTTGAGCGCCATTTGCATCGAAGCGTCATCTTCCATCGCTCGCCAAGGACTTCCCATGTATGCCCTAACCCCTCTTTTCCTTTTTTCTTCTTTCGAAATCCTTTTTCCTCAATTTCGATTTTTCATGATCACCGTGAACGAGATCGAGGCCCTGTATGAGTTTGTTCAAGAAGTTGAGTAGCTCCATTGTCAACGGCAAGACATACATAAGGTAAGGTCCTCTTGTGGGGCCCACACCTCTTTCCTTCTGATTTCTGGAAGCTTCTTTATGTGGTCGGGTTGCAAATAGCATTGTAAAACTATCATTAGAAATGGATGGATGGAGGGGATAAAATGCATACAGTATGATGAGGCCAACGATCTTATTCAAGTAGTAACTACATTCGGTGCTTATGGTACATCACAAAAAAAAAAGGAGGAAAGGCATGCATCCAACGACTGACTTCCCTTTGCACCCAGTTGGTGTGAAAGCATTTTGGCCTAAACTTTGGAAAGCAAATTAGGTGTTACCCTCATCCTGGGGCCCACTTTGACGAATGTGATATATATTCATGTTGTCCATCCGTTTTCTCTTATCATTATTTTAAGATGCTATAAGAAAAGTTAAGCGAGATAAAAATATCCGGTGGATCATACCATTGAAAAAAAAAAAGAGAGTGGTAAATGATTGTTAAAAGCTTTCCATAGGTTACCAAAGTTTTGGATCAAGCTGATCGTTGTATTTTACCTGCATCTGGATATGGTTGACCGTATCAATGGGTTGGATGGAAAAAACATAACAAATCTGCTTTTAGTAGGTATTTGAGAAGTTTTTAATGACTGTTTCTTATGGTGTTGTCCCCTCGAGAATTTGATCGATTAATTCTTGAGACCATGAGCTTAAATGGGCAGAAAAATGGATGAACGGCATGGATCTACTACACATCATCAGGTAAGCCCTACAGTAAGGTTTCGGCTACCACTTAACCCACTCTCAAAACTTTTTAAATTTTATCAAAGTGGGCACATCATTCATGTATCTTATCCACGCGATTCATCGGTGTTTGTTTTTTTTTTTTTACACATGCACACACACCCCCACACACTCACGCTAGTGGAATTTCACCACCTATGGGTACTCGAACCACCCTTGACCGGGAGTTGAAACTCTTGAGAGTCATCCGTTCTTGAATATCATTTTAGAGCATATCCAAAGCCTATAGAAAGTTAAAGTGGACCATACTACCAAAAACCATGGGAATTGAATGTGTGTCATTGAAAACTTCTTAGGGCTATAGAAGTTTTTGAGCCGCTGATATTTGTATTTTCCCTTCAACCATGTCACATGCAACCTTATGAACAAGCTACATATATCTACAATTGGCATTGTTGGAAATTTTATTTAGACGTTGATACTTCTTTTGTGCAAGACCACCTCATGAGTGGGATAACCTGATTTCTGGAAGCTTCACATGATGAATGGCCCGAACAGGTGGATCATGGAGCCCACCGTTTATGTGTTTTGTCCATGCCAAGTCCATCCGCCCAAAAATAAAGCGAGATGATTGTGATGATGGTTCTAAGTTTCTAACTGATTATTGATTGGATAACTTGGGTTATCTAATATCAACATGTTGTAAAAGAGCTTTTACAAATTAATGTAAACCTCCTTCAAACGCACACACATGGGCTCTTTATGTAAATTTGGGATGGGCTTTTTCTTGAGTTAGGCAAAATAAATATTTTGAATAAGGTTGGCCATTAGGGTCACCAAACAGTTCACCCATTGATCACTCTACTGACCAAGGAATTATTTGAGCTAACATGCACATGTCGGTAATCCAGATAGTTGATCAAATGGATCTTAACTTGGATAGATCTTGTGGCCAAACTACTCTATAGTGGAAGCTCTTAGCTATCCAATGCAATTCCTCTTGTAGTTGCTTTTGGAAGGTTAGGATTGTTCAATCGGGACTTGTCGAAGTGCATTTGATGCCAGTGTGGTTCTTTTTATTATTTATACACTCAAAACATTAGTGTCATTTGCAATTGTCTGATGAACTGACGCTATGTTGTGCTTCTATCGTAGAACTCCATTGTACTTCCACTTTTATAAATTCTACTAGCTTGATAAAAAAAAAAGTAAAGGAAAAATATTATTAAAAGTAAAACAGATATAGGTGTATCGATAATTTTCTACTCGTTGACTCTTGTTTATCAAGAAGAAGGGGTCGTTTGTCAACCTATAGCGTATGGCCTGAATTACCACTGTATTCATTTTGTCTAGTATTCAATACAGTTGGGGCATGCCTTTTAGTTACACTGACTACCCAAATGCGAAAGCCGTGCCGTGGGCATTGGCTGTAGAGAACCCTCCGTTTTTTGACACAACCTAGTGATTTGAAGACTTCTTTTCCTCGATCTTGATTCACGTAGAAATTCAGGAATTATGATACTTGTCGTGCCGTGCGTGAATGGATGCATGGGGGTCCATCACAATGATCTAGAATGTTGATGTGATGGGCCTTATTTTGAACAAGCGATCACTCGAAAGTGCATGTTAGAAGATCTGAACCTTTTGTTCCCCGATCTATCGTCAGTTATTGAATGTGGAACACCAGATTCTTTCTTAACTATCTTTAAATCTGGAGATTTTTGGGGCATCCTTTATCCATGATGAGCCTCATATCAATGGTCAAGACATAATTGTGCTAGTTAGTTGATACTCAAGCATTTCTATTTACAAAATTTTGTGTTATAATATAAACTTCACGCAGAAATGCTAGAAGCATCCATAGATTTGGCACGCCATTGCTGAAGACTTGATAACACCACCTGTTCAAGTAGAGCATACCCAACTGCTAATCAATGGGCAATTTGTGGATTTAACATCAGGTCTGTCCTTCAAATCATGGAATTACTTGACCTCAATCTGGATGTTCCTTTGTTATCCGCAACTACGAATCTAACCCACGCTGATCTCACCACCTTTAGCAGACACATACAATTGCAACTTTGGTACCTTACCTAACCTAATTTTTGTAAATGCAGACCTTCCAGTCAAACTGATTCTCCAACGGAACACGATTACAAGGTGTACTTGCATAGGGTTGGTAGAGCAGACGTTTCGGATTGTAATGGTGAGTTTATTATTATTATTATTTTTTAAAGTCGGTTTAAGCTGTCTATTTTTATTTTTAGTGAAATACCTAAAAATAGCAATCGATATTTTAAATACATTGAACACTGTTAATAGATGGCATGAAATGCACCAAGAAGATCAATCCCTCTTGTAGTTGTGTTTTGGTCAACTAATGAAGTTACTGCTGCAAACCTGTTATAATGACCATTGAACTGTTCTCCTTTGTGAGATTTGGTTTGCCCAATGGGTGGATTCCATTGTGTAAGTGTCTGGCCTGAGAATTTAGCCAATCAACGAATCAGTTAGGCTCTCATGCATGTATCAGATGCACTAGTATTGTTGGATGGTTGTTTTCTTGGACCACCAAACACAGAATGAACCCTGCCTTATGGATGGCTTGGATCTCCCATCTGTTCCCGGCTGGCATGTCTTGCAGTTTCTAGTCCACAAAAGTAGAATTAGTAAAATCTCTACTCGAATAGAAATAGCCGTGCTTTATAGTATCCCGATTAAATACCGGTGATCAGATAATGGGGCCTACCACCCAATAAGAAGCTGGAGGCCCTCAGTTCTATACTTTTTTTTTTTTTTTTTGGATTGACCCATGGTCTGAACTTGAGAGGTCCCACCGCACATATTGCATACACACCCATAAGATCAATAGACACTACAACATTATAACTGCCACTACAAATCAGGTACAGAGAGTCATATCCTCTTTCCTTCTCTTTCTTTATTCCATTTGCACCCAAAAACCAAACCAGGCCTATGTTGGCGGTGCCTTCAATAGTGTATAACCATTCACAAAAAACCTCAAGATCACAAAAGTGGACTTGAATAGCTGATGCTACTGCAATTCATGTTATCACAACAATATCCTAAGGTTCTAATATATATCAACACTCAAAAGATAATATTGACATTTCATTTATTGCCATAAATTCTAGTGCATGAAAGTGTCATAAAGGAGTCCTTAAAAATTTTGAGAAATTTCTTGTCCTCCTGTTCAGGTCTGTTAATTATCAATGGTTACCCCATTAATGTCATTAGGTTGTCCTCGTTTTTGGACCCAGAGCCGTGAGGACTTTCCTTCGTCATGAGTATTACAAAGTTGTCTTGTCTTTTGCGAGGAAGGCCAAAGATTTGGTGTTTTCTTGCTAAAGGTGGTGTCTCTACTGGGTTGCTTCTTGTGAACTCGATAATAACCACTTTATTTGTATTTGTTGTTTTCATTTTCTTAATAAATTGTATTCCATCCAAAGAAAAAGAAAATTTCTGGAGTGTCAAGTGTTCGAATAAACTTACCAATATCATTGTGTCCGATTGTCTTACTACTTTTCACCATGCCATTTGATTCATTAGCTTGTTTTGAAAAGTTTTTGGAGGTCCATCTGGTATGGATCTGTTCATAAGCTTTGTTTTGTCTTACTTAATGGCTTGTTACTACTTTTCACTATGCCATTTGGTTGTGTTTTCAGAATGCCCTGGGAAAGGAATTATGGTATTTGGCATGATCATCCACGTGTATAATCAAATGCTTATAAAAAACAACAACAACACTAACACAGAGGAGTCTTTTTGCTGCTCTTCTATGGTGATTTGATGGATTCATGGATTTAAATTGGCTTGCATTTGATTCGATGTTTTAAGGATGCTGAGGGCCTATAGTGGTCCTTTTGGTAGTCTTGAATTTTGAAGTTTATTACCTTTCAAAAAAAAAAAAAAAAAAAAAAAGAGAACAAGAATGAAAGAAAAGAAAAGAAAAAAAAAAAAAAAAAAAAAAAGAGAAGAAGAGAGGTTTATAATGTTATTTTGTGGGGTTTATGTGAGGTTTTGTGGGCACGATATATGGCATCCCTAATGAAATGTTAAATAGAAGTGATTGATGTGGGAGAGAGAAGTTAACAAAAACAAATGCAAAGAATCGAACATTGGGTGATAAACAAATGAAAAAGAAGAAGAAGATTTGAATGCAAACATTACTGCAATAGCTACACCATTTCAGATTATGTTTTGTATTTTAAAGTTACTACTAACAAAAAAAGTGCATTATGATAAACCAAAGATCTAGGAAATATCATATAGAGGATTAAGACAAATGAAGACTTGCCAAACATCAAAGCAAAAACTTGTAGTTGGTCTGTAAAATATCGATCATGAATAGAGTAATAGATGCTTGCCCACCTCTATACAAGAATCTGCTCCGCTTCTGTCATATTTTGTGCAACCATGTTTCAGATTTTTCTCCAGGTGGAAATTAATTTAGATGGTTCTCTTGAATGCACATTTATTTCTTTCTTTGTTTTAGAGTGCATCCTACGACATTTGTATCGATGAATTGATGGAAGGATTGAATGTCATTAAAACAACTCAATAGGCCCCGCACGTCAATTTGTATGTTCAAACTTATCATGACCTTATAATGGTTGAATGTAAACAATGTGTACCGTTGATTTTAAATCTAATGCAATCCTTTCTCGAGTAGAGAGATTTCATGGTATGTTTCATCTTTCAGTTTATACATGAAGTGAGCCAAGTTCCTGTTCATAAGTCAGATTGGTTGAATAATTCTAACTGATTGGGACACTTGTTTGTCAAGTAAGATCATTGGACATATTTTAGTTTTGACTGCCCAATCAGGCTTGTTTTGAATCTTATTTTGGGTTTTGGATCTTGTTGGTTTTTGTTAGATTGATTAGGATTTTCAAATTTTGGTCATGTCTACTTTCATGTGTGGGACTAAATAGATTATACCCATCTGTTAGAAAAGAGTATCCCCATCACCATGCTTAATAAAAAGAAAGGAGGATAAACCTGTTAGACTTGTATTGAGCATTTTCTTTTTGTTGCTACTGGTAAAAGGAGGATTCAATGTTATTCAATGTCATGTTCTGAGTTTTGTTTATCTATTTATGTATGAAGAACAGGTGGTGCTGGCATCTGGTGAGACCGGTTGCAGGAAAACAACTCAAGTTACCAGTTCTTTTGCTTTGATTCTACATTTAGAAATGAGTTGTATTTTGAATTATGTTCATTTAGATTAAAAATTTCGATGTGATTGTATATAGATTAAGACAATCAGTTACCCATTTAAGGGTTTTTATGTGGCCAGGCATAGATATAGTGTGCTCCTTGGTGCATAAAAATCCTTAAATTGTCCCTGTTTGGACAGTTCAAGACCGAATAGAATATAATGCTTTCATTTTAGCAATTCAAATGCACTTGCCTTTTCTATGCATCATCTCTCTTTTTCTCTCTAGATTTGTTTTGATTTTTTCTTTGCTCATGCGTAAAATGTTCTGATTTAAATATTAAGAATTATGTAGTGGCTTGATCCTAATCTTCCAACATTGGGTACGTAGGCAGCCGTTCATACTAGACCGTATTGGTGCAGCCACAATTTTATTTTATTTTCCCCTCATCGTAGTGTGGATGCATTTTTGTCAGGACTACTTGGCAATAAGAGTGAGGTGGATGTAAGTTCTCGAAACCTTTAATTAATCTTGAATTATTTATATCTTTATCGCTTCATTTATATGTTGTCATCAGGGTCAACTTGTAACTCCTCAGAACCCGCTCTGCGGTAAGACATTACGGTGCATGACGGTTCCTAGCAGGTTAAGTTGCAAATTATTATTAAGAGTTGGTTGGATATAATTTATTTTTTGTAAATGTTGTTAATAGTTGGATGGATGATGAATGTATTTGTGAATGTAAATGAAAATAAAAAACTTATGATATATATATATATATGTTATCAATGGAGGATGCCTTGTTTAGGGGGACATGAAATTTTGTAGCTTATGGTATGGTGCCCCAATATTGGTTGTATGTTACTAGTATGTAGTAGATAATACTAGGATGAATAGTAAACATTTTGTAAGCCATATCCTAATTAATTATAAAACTATATATATATATATATATATATATATATATATAAATGCATATTGCAATTTATATATGAAATAATCGTCATCATCGTCATCATCATGTAAGCCATATCCTAATTAATTAGGGTCGCCTACATGAATCGTATTCCACCGTTCCACTCTATCAAGGGCCATACCTTCAGTTAGACCATAGGTCATCGGGTCTTTTCTTACTACCTCCATCCACGTCTTTTTGGGCCTTCCCTTGCCCAACAATTTGTTCCTTAAAGCGTGCTTGGTCTTACAGCTATTCTATAAAACTTCCTTTTTAGTTTGAATGGTACTCGGCGATCATTTAAAACTCCCAAGGCACATCCTATAGCAATTTTTGCCGTCTTGTTGGCTTGAAACACTCTTGAGGGTAGCAATGTGAAATGGCACCATGCTGCAGTGGATTAGCAAAAGGACAACCTCATTCTTTTGGTCGATCTATATCATTAATTCCCTCGACTGTGGGATATCATTGGCATTCTTATAGGCAATGAGATCGCTTGAAGCTTTTGCAGAACCACGGCCATCTCCAGCTGCAGAACCGCCCCTAACCAACCTCCTCGCAGTTTCTTCATTCTTCTGGCGAGCCAGCCTCGACTCGATCCTCCTCAGACTCCTCCTTTGACATCTCCTGATTATCCGACCATAGAGTTGCTTTCGACAAGAACGCCTCAGCTCTATTGGATTCAACTTTGACCTTTGGACGCTCTTCTTCCTCCTCTTCCTCAATGAGTATGCAACATCCTTAACTAACTTGGAGCTGATTGAAGTCACAACTTCTGTAGCTTTTTCATTGACAATAATGGTGTTTGCAAGCAACAACGAGAACATCTTAGTCTTTGGATTGTTGGTTTCTGATTGCAAGTTCTGGAACCCAATAGATACATTAAAAACCATTCTAGGCTTCAACACCCGATCGTTCATGGCATTTAAACTCAATCCCAACTCACGGAACTCGAGACCACCTTCCATTAACTTTTATCTTCTGTGGTGAACTTCCATAACCATTTCACAAGAAGGACAGTATTCATATGTTTTAGCCATTTTAACCCCACTCCACCATAGCTTTTCAGTTTTTCCTCCCACTCCACAAGATGAAATTTGTGCTTTCTTCTGCACTCTGTGAAAGGAACTCTTGAATTCTGTTCTTTGAACAACACTTGTTGGACATTGGAACAAAAAATATAATAGATTGGCATATTAGCTAATGTAGAATTGATGGGAGTTATGTAACCCCCAAAGGACAACTATCTTCTCTTCTATCCCAAGAAGCTTTCTTTCACACTTTCGACCATTTCATCCCACAAATGATACAAAAGGGATGCCAAGATACGATGAAGGAATCTTCCCCACCCTGCAAACAAAGCTATGAGCAAAAGATTCAATTTTCTCTTCCCTCACCCATAGCCCAGTTTCTCTCTTTGATAAGTTAATCTTGAGACCTATGAGCAAAAGTTTCAAACAGTTTCACTATGATTTTCTGAAAACTTGGTTTATCCTAGCATCTGCAATTTTTTTATTTTTTTATTTTTTTTTACTTTGCATATGACTTCTAACAAGCAATTGAATGATTCTCACATGCATCACTTTCATCATTGCATGTCGTTTAGCAAACCTGTGATATTCTGAATGTTGAAAGATGGTGTTAAATGGGTATGAGCCTTGTTTGAATATAACTGCATGATGGTTGAATGGATGGATGGGGGAATCAAAGATATTTTTTTGGGTCTGGTTTCATGGACCAAATGGTAATAGAGATGCAGTTACAAGCATTGACAAGTTGTTACTATCTTCTGATTATGCAGGTGTATCTTGTTGGGAAATAGGAATTTCGCAGTTCCTACACTTTCATTTGGTCATTTTGTTAGACACTAGTCAATTAAATGCAGATTGCATTGCGCTGTTGTGTATTGATTCCAACATCTTAAGATCTTTTCAAAATGTATTGTGTTCTCCCAGTGAATGCTATGAAGTTAAGAAATGCTCTTACTTGAACCTCTAATGGCTAGGATGGATTCTAATCTTTTATTTTGTTAATTAGTTCCAGTTGATTAAACTATTCACTTTTCATGGATTTGAGCTGGTTATTTGTAATATATAAAGGGTTGACTAAACTAGTCTTTTCTTGGATTGAATCTGGTGGTTTGTAATATATGTAGGAAGGGCTCAAAAGAAGGTTGAACAAGAGAAGATACAAAGTAGTCAATTCAAGGCAAGGCATAGCCAACAGATGAAGTTCCGGGTAAGTAGTGTTTAGTTATGAGGGTTAAAGTCAATTTTTGTTGGAGTGGGCCACTTGGGTCATTTCTTTTTTTATTGAATTGAGTTGTTACTAATTTTGTGAATATGATTCTTATCAAACAATTGTGTGAATTATTTTTTGAATGACTGTTAGGTGTAAGATTTAAAAAATAATAATAATAAATTATCGATATTTTTTTTTTATTTACAGATATTTTAGCGACGGACCAAATCCGTTGCTAATATCTCGCATTTAAAATCAACGATGATTTGAGGTTCGTCACACTATTATATTAGCGACGGACCTTATCCGTCGCTAATTTCTAACCGTTGAAAATCAACGACGAATTTGAGGTCCGTCGCTTACTCATATTAGCGACGGACCTTATCCGTCGCTAATGTTTTCAATGACGACTAATTTTTTGAATTTTATCGACGATTTTTATTTTTTACGACAGATCTTATCTGTCGCTATGATGCGACGGACCTTATCCGTCGCAAATTAAACAACGGATTTAATCCGTCGTAAAACCAAAAACGACCCAGTAAACAGTGACGGACCAAGCGACGGATGAAGTCCGTCGTTTTTTTGGTTTTACGACGAATTTGGTCCGTCGCAAAACAGCGATTTTGGCGTAGTGGGAACGGGTTGGATCGGGTCTGATCGGGTCGGATTCACCGGATCGGGTAAGAAATGCCCAGCTCTAACTGCTATATTGTAAGTGATGGTGGCTCATCTAATCAATCATGCTACATTGTCCATAACGATGAAACTGAATTATGGCATAAATGCCTTGGACATGTACGCTACCGTAATTTATACAGATTGAGCAAAGGAGAACTAATAAGAGGTCTACCTAAATTACAAAATATAGACAAGGTATGTGGTGAATGCCAGTATGGCAAGCAAGCAAGGAGCTCTCACAAAAAGATGAACTCCAATGCCACATCAAGACCACTCGAGCTTCTCCATATGGATCTTATAGGACCTACTAGGACGGAGAGTCGAGGTGGTAAAAAATACATCTTGGTAATTGTGGATGATTTTTCTAGATTCACTTGGGTAGCCTTCTTAAGGGATAAATCAGAAACCCTTGATGAAGTTAAAAGGATTCTCAAACGGATCCAAACTGAAAAAGGTTCTCAAGTTTGTAAGATCCGTAGTGATCATGGATCTGAGTTCGAAAATAGCAGTTTTGAGAAATTCTGTAATGATCAGAGAATATCACATGAATTCTCTGCACCCAAAACTCCTCAACAGAATGGAATTGTGGAAAGGAAACATAAAGTGCTTCAAGAAATGGGAACTGTAATGTTGAATAGTATGAAGCTCCCTAAAAATCTTTGGGCTGAAGCAGTGAATACTGCCTGCTATGTTATTAATCATATTTATATATGTAAATCTAATAATAAAACCGCTTATGAAATGTGGTCCGATAAAAAGCCTATTATCAAATACTTTCGAGTTTTTGGTAGCAAGTGTTATATTTTGCATGACCGTGAAAATCTGGGGAAGTTTGACATAAAAAGTGACGAAGGAATTTTTAGGATACTATTTAAAAAGTCGCGCATATCGTGTACTGAACAAAAGGACCTGTGTTATTCAAGAATCAATTAATGTAGTCATAGACGACCATTTGAATACACCTGCCCCAAGTTCAGATAATGATGAAGTTCTTCTAATTGACAAACTTGATACTTCATCAAGTCAAAACAATTCTGAATTAAGGACTGTTAAAGATCATCCAACCGCTCAAATTCTTGGAAATCCTCTCACTGGTGTGCGCACTCGTAGACAACTAGAAGACATATGTAATTACGTGTGCTTTACATCTCAGATTGAACCGGTAAACGTAAAAGAAGCTCTTTCTGATGAAAACTGGATAGTAGCTATACAGGAAGAACTTAATCAGTTTGATCGAAATGATGTTTGGTATCTTGTTCCTAGACCTAAAGATAAACACATTATAGGAACTAAGTGGATTTTCAAAAATAAGTCTAATGAACTTAGGAATATAATTCAAAATAAGGCAAGGCTGGTTGTACAAGGGTACACTCAAATAGAAGGCATTGATTATGATGAAACCTTTGCCCCAGTTGCTCGCCTTGAATCAATCAGACTTTTTATATCCATTACATGCTTTAGAAAGTTTAAAATTTATCAAATGGATGTAAAGAGTGCTTTTTTGAAAGGTGATCTACATGAAGAAGTATATATTGAACAACCTATAGGGTTTGAAGACCCTAAGTTTACTAATCATGTATATCGTCTTAAAAAAGCTCTATATAGTTTAAAACAAGCTCCTAAAGCATGGTGCGAAAAATTGACTAAGTTTTTACTAAGTTATAATTTTCAAATTAGTAGTGTCGATAAGACGCTTTTTGTTAAGAAACATAACGATGATATTTTAATGGTTCAGATATATGTTGATGATATTATTTATGGATCAACTTGTACTAACATGACTGTTGAGTTTACAGATTTGATGAAATCTAAGTTCGAAATGAGCATGGTTAGGGAATTAAATTATTTCCTTGGATTGCAAGTAAAACAACAACCAGATGGCATTTTCATTTCTCAAACAAAATATGCTTTGAACTTAATCAAAAAGTTTGGATTTGAGAATGGTAAGAACTTTGATACTCCTATGAGTATAACTTTAAGACTCTCAAAGGACTATACAGGTAAAAATATATATCCTAAATTATATCGTAGTATGATTGGTAGTCTACTTTACTTAACTACTAGTAGACTGGATATTGCTTTAAGTGTTGGTATTTGCGCTAGATATCAGTCTGATCCTAAAGAGTCACATCTTTCTGCTATTAAGCAGATTATGCGATATGTCACAAGTTTTGCTAAATGGGTCTCTGGTAACCTTTTGATACTAGTGTTCAATTGGCTGGGTATTCAGATGCTGATTGGACTAGAAATATAGATGATAGAAAATCAACCAGTGGTGGTTATTTTTATATTGAAAACTATTTAGTTTCTTAGTTTAGCAAAAAACAAAGTTCTATATCCCTCTCAACTGCTGAGGTTGAATACATTGCAGCAGGAAATGCATGTACTCAGCTTGTTTGGATGAAGCGTATGTTGAGCGATTATGGAATTGCACAAGAATCAATGATATTATATTGTGATAATTCCAGTGTTATAAATATATCAAAAAACCCAATCCAACATTCACGTACCAAGCACATTGACATTAGGTATCACTATATTCGTGAATTAGTAGAAGAGAAAATAATATCCTTGGAATATATACCGACCAAGACTCAACTTGCTGACATTTTCACTAAACCGCTCGACAAAAGCAGGTTTAATAAATTGAAATTTGATCTCGGAATGTGCATTCTAAATTGAATATTCATGCATATTTGTATCATAGTATATATATTTGATAATTTATTTGTTTAAATTTCAAATTTCTATGAAAAATGCATGCTTTTATGTTTTCACGATTAGTCGAGGATGTGCTCGACCAGTCGTGGTACGACCGGTCGAGAACGGTCCTAGACCAGTCGTGTAGCGCATTGGAATCTTTTAAAATTGGGGAAAACCTTTATCTTCTTCATTTCCATTTCACTCTCCAACGAGCTGAGGCACGACTAGTCGTATCCACCATCCTAGATCTTCAAGGTTAGTGCATCATATGTATTTCTCTTGTAGATTCTAACTCTTATTACTTCAATTTCACTCTTAGAGTAATTTATTTTGAGTTTCATTGCAATCTTGGGGTGTGTTCTTAAAAACTCTGATCTGGCAAAACCCAATTTTCAAATCTTTTATCTCTACTAGATCTTTTGATTTTCTCTCTGATTATGAATGCTAGAGGGAAAAAGAAAACTTCCCGTGGTCCATCTTCTTCTAGATCAGCTCCTCTTGCTAGGCGCCATCTTTATTTACCTGAGGATGATCCCTCTGATGTACAGGATTTGCGTATGTGCAATGTCATTGTTGAACGGTTTGTTTGTATTGAACATATTGCTCCTTTTGGTATTCTACCTATACTCCAAGCTGTAGGATGGGATAACATTTTACATTAGGGTGGGCCTGCATATCAATTTATTGTACAGGCCATGTTTGCATGTATCTCAGTATTCTCTTTTGAAGATTTAACTTTTAAAATTGATACTAGAGAATGTCTATTTAAAATTGACCATCATCTGATTGCAGGGTTAATGGATATACCTGTTAATGAGGAGGGTATTCCTATTCATACTTTAGCTGAGCAACCCTCGGAATCTGAAAAGCATATGCTAACCAGAGATTTGTGTAATATTAATGTGCAATAGACTCATAAACGGAATGCGCTCCCTGCAAAGTACATGTTACCCAAATACAGGGTACTTCACAGGATTTTTTACTTTTAACCTGTATCCTCGTTCTAGTAATAAGACTGAATTAACTGCCTTTATGGTCCGTGTGTTACACTCTATCATTTCTGGTTCTAAAATTTGTCTTCCTTCCTTAATTTGTCATTTCATTATTCCTTCTCGTCTCCATCCAGGTCATAATGATATTCCTTTTGCTTATCTCTTGACTATCCTAGCTAAGCACATGCTCGTGCATATGCCTGTTGGAGAAGCTCCCATCCATCATCTTATTTTTAACAATTTGAATATTAACAAAATGAAATTGGAATTGGCCCGTGGCTAAGTGGATGTTGGTAAAGCTGAGGTTGGGGATGAAGAAGCTGGTGATCTTCCTCCTGACGATGTGGATATGGATGATATTTTCAATGAACTTGATTTTGATTCTGAAAATGATCTTGATTTTGAGCCTTCTGATTTTGATGCTCATCTTCATGCTTTAGAAGAGAAGGTCGAGAATATGAATATTGCTCATGATCTTCAGTTCAAATATATGCGCAAGTATCTTAGGCGCTTAACTAAAGGAATGCATAATCTTGATCCTACCATTCCTGCTCCTTCTTCAGGATCTGATTAAGTACTTTCATTCTTGGTCTGTAATAACTCTCTTACTTATGGTGGATTGTGCACTTTATTTAGTTTGCTGCCTTTTTAATTTTTCAAGTAACTGGATTGTGAATGTTTACTTATACATTTTTATGTTACTTCATCTATTTCTCCATCACTTATCCGTATCTTTGTTGCTTCCTTTGTCATATTGTGACAAAAAGGGGGAGAAGGTTTTAGCTTTTAGCTTTTGGAGATGAAAGGTTGCTTATGGATAATGAGTATTTTTTGTTTTTTTGGACATGTGATATGTGCATATGTGATATGTGCTGCTACTCAGGGGGAGTAGTATATAATGAGTTTGTGCTACTTAATGACAACTGGTGCATGATTCTTTAATATGCACGTTCTGCTTTTTATTGTACTTGTTGTGTTTCTTTTAGTGAAGTATATTTTGTCACAAATTTGACAAAGGAGGAGATTGTAAGTGCTATGGTCTCATGCTCCTTTGATTGTCAAATTTTGTGGTGCCAAAACTTCTTGTGTGTGCCACAACTCCTATCTGTGTGTCTTTTGCTTGTATGTTGATATATATGTGATTCAAGACAACATCACAATGGTTCAAGACATGTATGGTGCTCGACTTTAAGAAATGCAAGGTTATGTACTGTGTTCTCTTCCGTATGCATCAATGTTCACGTCTACATCAATAAGAAGAGTGTGTGTTCAAGACTCAAGTTGAAGCTTATATTCATATTGTAGAAGATCTCAAATTCAAGCTACATCAAGTAAGGGTCTCAAGCTTCAAAGGTTAACTATCATCTGAAAGAATGATGTTCAATGTTCATACTTCATGTTCCAGGTATGATAAACCTTAGTTTGCCCTTAGGGTAGGTCATTTTGGATACATAAGTCAAGATAAATCTTTATACATGAAGTTGGTCTGTTCTAAGACTAGTCCTAGACCTTGTTCGACCAATCCAAGAAATTCCATGACCAGCCCTAAGTGGTTAAAGATTTTTAAAATTTTTTAGTTATTCTTCGACCAGTCCTGGAGATTGTTCGACCGGTCATAGGGATGTCACGACTCGTCCTTTAACCAGTCCTAAAACTATGACTCAAACTCCAGCAACCAAATCTGGTTTCCTACGACCAATTCTGGGTCGGCTTCGACCAATCGTAGGTGGTCTACAACCAGTCAAAAGGTCCCCACGACCAGTCGCATAACTGATTTTTCAGATCGCGCTTAAATTTTCAAAATGTCGTTAGAGCTACGACCAGTCGAAGGTTCCTAAGACCAGTCATAAATGCGATCTTTGCTTCTATAAATTGAGCACAAATTTCAGAGTTTTACATCAATTAATTTGAGAAATTCAAGCCTCCACTCTAAGATAAGTTGGGTTCATTTTAAGCTAATTTGCTCATATTTAATATTCTTTTTGTTAGCTTTTCTTATTTGATTTTATCCCTAAATTCCAATCTTATTTGAAAAAGAGGAATTGTTGTGTTCCTACTTCATTGGATCAAAATTAAATAGAGTTATGCCCAATTTGATTTAATTTAAAATCAATTAGAAACTAGAACCATTTCTTAAGTGAGTATTGGACATTGAACGTTGATTCGAACTTCTACTCTCATTGGTTCTACCGGGCTGCTACAAAAGAAGAAATCCAGGTATTTTACATTTGTTGTAAATTCCTTTATTTTGGTTTTGTTTGAGATTCGCCAGAAAAATCTCATTGTGTGGTTATCTGAGGAGAGCCAGAAAACTCAGAAAGTGTGGGTTTTTGGATTGTGTAAGCCCAAGTTAAAAAGACACAATTGTGAAGGTTTTGGGTGAACCTGTAAAACCTATTTAATAGTGACGCTAATATCCCCTGTGTGAGCATATTAGGAGTGGAGTAGCAAGCTGTGTGGCTGTTGTTTAATAGTTGGTGAACACACAGGCAAACCACTATATATCGGTGTGTTTTGTGATTTGAATGCTCTTTTAATTTTCATATCTTTAATCATTCAGATTTGTGGAATGTATATGTGGATGTGAATGTTGCAATCTTTACATTTCAAGCAAAGTAGGGAATGTTGCAATAGTTTAGAATTTATTTCTTGTTATTTCCTTTATTTCCTTTCTGTTTGAGTTTTGATATTGAACTTATTCTAGTAAAGTTGTCCTGCCATAAACCCTTGGTTTTTATGGTGTAAAGGTTATCCTTAGAACAACGTTAGTATCAAGCTCTTTATTTAAGATTGCTTTACATTTCACTCTTTGATTTATTTAAAATACTGTTCTTTATTTTTATAAGGCTATCGTATTTCAATTCCGCTGTTATATTTTAATTTGGCACAGTCCTATTCACCCCCCCCCCCCTCTCTAGGACATATAGCTTGGCCTTTTTAGGAAGAACTTGCAAGATGAGTGAAATGCCGATGATTGTCGGGAAAGTGGGCCCTGCAATGATCAATGGCTCCATTTGGTCCAATTAAACGGACCAGATCACACCAATACACCATAGGCATAAATCCACCATTTCAGGCAGCATCATCTTCTTTGTCCAACCCAATGACCCACCATCATGGCGTGAGCCCCACTGGACTTAAAAAAGATACTTTTTCCATGGCCCAAGGCAGCAAGAACCTATCCCCGGTGATGGATGGGTCTCATGCATACAAAAATCAGATAGAAGCATGTGCAAACGATAGTCAGATCTTGACCGTTGGATGGGACAGTCCCAACACACCTCTTAGCCTATAAATCTAGGGCGTCCGCCTTGGGATCCTCACCCAAGTTGTTGAGAAAGAGAGAAAGGGAGAGAAAGAAAGAGAGAAAGAGATAAGGGGAGATCAAGCGAGTGCAGGCTCGATTGGTAGACTTGGCACCGCTCTGCACCAACTCAACTCGACCAGTTCGGATCGAGTTGGGTCAGTACAGGCTAGGGAACTCCCACTGCAAGAGTGCTAGAGAGAGTAAGATCGGGAGAGTGAGTAATGAGGGATGGATGCGAGCTCGGTGCCGCACTGCATTGACCAAGTATGTTTGGATTAAGTCGAACCAGTGCAGACTAGTAGCATCTCGGTAGGGGGTGAAAGAAAACAAGGAAGAAGAGAGAGGGAGGAAGGGAGACTGTCGCTCTAGGTTAAGCAGGTTGGAGCTACCACTACTGTTGCCAGAGTCACCGACTGACCCGAGCCATTGCAAACGGTGCATGTCGCCATGTCAACCCAGCTGGCACCAAGATCAGTCCAAGTAACACCCAACTAACCCACTGAGGCAAACCTCCGTCCGTCTCCACATAACAGCGAACCCTGAGGGGGCCGACCACGTCTGTTGGAGGTGGTTCTGGTCAACTCTGCGGGTTGTGACAGAAGCTACACCTGAGATCTCGGTCAAAAATCCGACTATTGTGGGCCAAGCTCCACACGGCATGGTGGGGTCAACACAGCTGGTGCAACCCAAATCTGGGAGCTCATCTCGAGCTGGGCGAAGCCAAACTCGGTTGCCTGAGATCTAGGCCTACTCAGTAGACAATGAGAACCAATCCTGATCGCAGACACCCCTCTGAGGCTGTAACACCCCAGTTCCCGGATCCCAAGTACACTACTCGCTTTCCAAAAACCCGAGTGTTAACCTTTAAAATATCCCAAATTTCACGTATTTTTTTCTTTATTAGAGTTAATAAACTAGCGGAATATAAATGATCCAAGTATAAGAGGGAGTTTAAATATACATAATCAAGGTTTTCAAGTGGTTACCCAAAAACTTATACAAATCAATGTCTTAACTTTTACAAACGTGACAATAAAAATTAAGTACAAATGAAATTAGGAATAAGGAGTCGTAAGATCATCTGGCTCCTCCCATCCCATATGGACACCAGCATGCACGTCATCTGTGTCTCCTACACGCTGAGTATGGTTTGATAGTGTCAATGGCTATCCAGTAAGGTATAACCTCCAAGATTTATCACAGCATCAAGATAATTAAGCATAGTTATCAGAGACAGCATATAACAAATATTACACAATGATTATCATGGAAATCAAGTGAAGTTTAACAAATACGCATTCATTAAATAAATCATACAAAATAATCTTGTTTAAATGCATGGATGTATGCACATGCTCACAGACCTAGGGATGCACATCCAACTGGTAAAAAGTCACTCAAGGAGAACTAATCACTCGGAAAAGACTATGATATATAAATCGCCCAAGGAGGATTAGTCAGTGGAAAAATACGCAAAGGTACGCCCAAGGAGAACTAACCACCCGGAAAAGACCCTAATAATACATAGATCGTCCAAGGAGGATTAATCACCCAGAAAAATACGCAAAGGTACGCCCAAGGAGAACTAACCACCAGGAAAATATCGTAATAATAAATAGATCACCCAAGGAGGATTAGTCACCCAGAAAAATATGCAAAGGTACGCTCAAGGAGAACTAACCACCCGGAAAAGACCATGATAATATATGCCATGAAAATGCATGATTAGCCCAACCATTATTATTCTAATTTCAAACAATCACTTTAAGAAAGCTCAAAAAGTCACTATGGGGGGTTTGTCACCCAGCATAGGCGACAACTTAGGCATAGCGTCCCATTCCACCATCCCTAGCTTATGAGGCTAGCAAATAGGGTGTTTAAAGGTAATCTACGAAACTAGTGGCCAATTATAGTTCTACAAGTGGAACTTACCATCGCAAGGTCGTAAGAAAGTGGTCCATCAAAGCCATGTAGGCAAATAATCTATCAAAACCGTCAGGGAAAATGGTTCATCCCAAGGATGTAATAAAAATGGGATTATCCCTATAAAGCCACAAAGGCACTAAGGATCCACAATATGGTAATTTCACAAAATAAATTTATTTAATCCATAACACAGATGGCCACTAACTAATTCGAGGATCTCCAAGCATTCCATCAAGTAATTATGGATGATAAATTAAATCACGTATAATAACATCGATATAGCACATGCATATTTAAAGCGTACATTTCAAATCATACTAAAGGCATTTAATTCACATCAAATCCAATTCATCAATTATCTTGAGAAATCAAAATCAGTAAGAACAATCAACTACATTAAGCAATTAATGAGATAAATGAACACGAAAAAATAACAGATCTAATCATCAAGATGTAGAAAACCCTGAAGGGTGATCCTCACCTTTAAATTAAGTGTTTGCCATATAGTGCTCCAATGCATGAATCCAACTTGGATGGTTTAGATTTAAGTTCCACACGCCATCTACGATTAAGACCTAACCTTAAGCTTTGATGTCTAACCTACGCTTAAGATTAGCCATTTTAGGAATTCTAAAATCCAGGTTACACAATGGATGAAAATTTGTAATAGAGGTTATAATCGACGAAGATTAATAATAATACCACTAAATTTATAACTACAATTATAATATTAGACAATAGTAATAAAATGATACTAATTATTAACTTTAAATAAATCTATTTAATAAAGAATTTGATTTGTGAAAAGGATGAGAAGCAATTTATGTACATCGACTCGGTTGAGTTGACTCGACCCACCATCACGTCTTCTTCCTAGCTTCTCTCTTCTTCTTTCTTTTATCTGGTCCTCTTATAGGGCCTAAACTCAAGTCAGAACCGAACCCAGCCAACTTGAGTCCGGATCTAATGTCTAAACCCAGTCCCGAGTTGAGCAAGTGAGTCAACCCGACTCGACAGCTACCACTTTGCTCCGTTTCTTCTTCTTTCCTTCTATTCTCTTCCTTTTTTTTTTTAATTCCTCTCTTGCTGAAAATGTCTAGCAATATGGACCCGTCCAGACTCTGTAACCCTCTCCCATTTCTTCTTTTCTTTCTCTTTCTCCTTCATTTCTTCTTCTTTACCTTCCTTCTTGCTGGAGAACGCCCATATGCAGTCTTGGATTCGAAGGTAGTTGGCTGGAGAAGACCAGCAATAACCCACTCGACCCAGACTCGCCCTGACCTAGGTCAACATGGTCTGATTATGCTCCAACTCGATTTGACTCGGGACCGTGACCCGTCAGCAGACCCGACATCAGCAATCTCCTCTCCTTTCTCTCTAATATTCTTCTTCTTCTTTTCTCCCTTCTCTCTCCTCTTCTTTTCTTTTCTTTTTGATTCTCTTCTTCTGCTAAAAGGGAGTGGGTCCTAGCCTCACCCGAACAAGCAGCGACTTGGACCGAGTTAGCTTCACCCAGTGCGGCAGCCAAACGGCACTGGGCTACTTATAGCCTCTATTCCTCTCTCTATAGCCAAACGGCACTGGGCTACTTATAGCCAAACGGCACTGGGCTACTTATAGCCTCTAAAAGGGAGTGGGTCCTAGCCTCTATTCCTCTCTCTTTATTTCTCTTTTCTCCCTTTATGAATTCGTGCCCTAAAAGGAAAGAGGCTACTTATAGCCTTTCCACTTCTAGAGATTTCAATAGCTAATCCTAGGGATTAGCACACTGTTAGGAAAAGAAAGGGCAAAAAAACCCACCGTTAAGGTCCTCTTATTTAGTTACACGATTATGTGGGCCGAAACTGTCATTCTAGAGATATTTCTGGTAGGGTGGGCCATCCATTGGGTGGTTAGGATCCATGTTAGGATCGTTATTACAGAAGGTGGGTTCCACAACTATTTTGGAGAAGATGATAAGCTGATCATGGTGTTTTTAAATGGTTCGATTGATTTGAGGATCTAACGCATTTTGACGTATTTAGGCTCGTGGGTCCCATTTTATGGAGAAACAGGGACTGCTAATCACACACCTTTCAAAATGGAGCTGACTCGCGCTTGCAGTAAAGTTCTCGCCAAAATCTCGACTTGTTATGAGAGATTATCGAGCCACCCTAAATCCTACGTCTCAGATCTCTCATGGGAGGCTTCTAGAAAGTGGAGAAACGACTGGGATTTATTGCTTCTTAAAAGGAAAGGTTCCCTCCGCCTTTCACCAGATAGGGAGTTATTTTTGAAAATGGCATGCGTGATGTGGACTCTGGCCGACAGCGTGGATGAGCTCCGAGTGTTTGGGGCGAACGAAACTGCCAGTGAGGAGTCGCTGATGCATAACAGTTGGCAAGAATCGCCGCACCTTGCTAGGGAGTCAGCTTCGCACGATTGTGTACGTGCGTGTGTACCGCCACGTGCGAAGAGAACGTGGTGGTCGGTGATCCCTGTTGAATATGATGGATGGCTCGAATCTTCGAGATGGCCCTTGAAGGTGGCCGTTTCACCTCAACAAACGGTGTGGTTCGTTTGAAATTCCAAGCGGCTGGAGAAATGGAGAAATCCCTGATTTCTCTGATTTTCATCTGGTCAAACCCGTTTTGACCGAATACGTGGTCTCGTGTAACGCGGGTGCACTACTCTTGGTGCACACATGTGATGGATGTGGGGCCCACAATGATGGTTAGTGCGAATCTATTCTGTCCATCTATCTTGGCCAGTTATTTTAAGGTCTTGGACCGCAGATGGGGTAGATTAAAAACTCAAGTGGCCTGCATCTATCAATTTATGTGTCTAATTGATCATTTTGGTAGATTTAGAGGTCGAATTGATTCGAGTATAGACTTCAACGGTCTTGGAGATTGTTTGGATTGATTGGGACTGCTCATTCTATGAACTTTCAATTCTAATGTCTTTATTATAGAATTCTCCATAATATAAGTTATTATTATTATTATTATTATTTTATTATTATTAATATTATCATCTAAATTTTAAAATTGTAGGGTCTGCTTCTAAACAGAGCCACCCTTGTGGTGGATCAACATGTATGAGTCGTGAATCTAATTCTTAAAGTATTTAAACCATTAGGTGTGCCACACTTTTAACTATTAGGTGGACCACACCACACGAACGTCGAATTACCAATTCTCAACATCCTGACCACTCCAATCATCCAACAGTTGGATTAACTTGCATTTAGTCATAGATAATCCTAGGGATCCTAAGTAAGTTTAGGCGTAATATGGGAGTTGGATATGAAGACCATATAATTCATTATGTGTTTTCAAAGAGTGGACCGTATAACAGAACATTGTAACCTTGATGAACGGTGGATCTACAGATTTGACGAATCATCTTAAGAGTCAATAGATGGGTGGCTTAATCTATAGATGGAGATTACTTTAAATGGTTAGATTTAGTCAAAATGAAGATGAGCAGTTCCATAAGTTGGGTTATCGGGTAACACCCGAGTACTAAAAAGTACATGGTGTTACAATCTACCCCCCTTAAAGAGAATTTCATCCCCGAAATTCAACACTCCTATTATGAATGGGGTAAGGACAATTTATTTTTGTAGTATTTCTGTAACACCCTGAAAATCAGGGGTTGAGCATAAACTCAACTCCCGAGTTCCAGAACATCACTTATGCAACAAAATGAATGATGATTGAATGTTGACTGTATTTGTGCATTGAACATGAGTGAGATTAAGCCAAAACAGAATATCATACTCCAGAGACAATAAATTAGCAAGCGGAAGACTGTGATAGATATATAAAATATATAAAATCTGTGGTGAGTCTCCAGAGCGTGATAACATTACCAGGTTATAAATTACAAGTACAGTTCAAATTATACCAATGTGTAAGTGTAATGTCTTCTATCCCATGTACCATAGCCCCATCAATACAAGTACTAGGTCTTCGAGAGACCGTCGAGAGTTACATGTAGGAGAACTCCTCCTTGACATCATAGTAGTAGTCCGGCTCTGCTTCAGGAGTAGCGTAGCCATCTGCAATCAGACAATGTCTGGTGGGTGTTCGAAACACCGTCCCATAATGTGGGAGTGAGTGATCAACTCAGTGAAACAATAAAGCATAGGTTAACATGTTATCGACTCAGTTAAGCAGTAAGGATAAAGCAGTAAAATCAAACAATGCTAAGTACTCTTATAATGCAAGTATGAAATGACATGATGAATGCCCTTGCCAAACCACCCTCATGCGACATCATCTTACGTTGCTCGAATGCTTAATCCTCTTAGTGCTCCACATCTACTAGGCACTGCAAGTGCGATGATGAGCATGATTACCGAGTAATTATTAGTTCATTTCAAAAACAAAGATTGGGAAACTAAGGTACCTCCCTTGTATCATTCCCAAACATGATCCATTCTAGGTCGTCAAAGTCCTAGTTAATCTCATACGATATTATGGTTTGAGAGGCGTAGCGAAGGCATCACAAATGGCTCGTCACCCGTCAAGACGGATACAGATCTCACCATATGCGCTCAATTGTGACCGTCACTCGAGTACTGTGTCTCACCGTACTCGGCTCAATCACTAGCCATCACCGAGTACAGTCTCACCGTACTCGGCTCAACTCATACTCTAGTTCTTTGTGAAAGACTCATCGCCAATCACAGACCTTGGAGTATACTCGAAGATACTACAAGGACTCGTCGCCGTCAAAGACGCAGTACAGGTCTCACTCATACTCGGCTCTCGCCGTAAGTATCGACAACTCGAATATAGTGTCCCATACCACCATAATTGGCTCACGAACGGTTGGTCACCGGTCACTACGGGCGAGGCACGTGGCCCTGGGCAAGATTAGCCACCACGGTGTCCCATACCACCATGTCCGGCTCTGAGTCTTAGCGGATCGAGGTACCATGGTTAAAAGGGATTTCACTGGTAAGTTTGGTACCCTAGGTTCAAGCAGTAGCGTCCAAACATGGTGAACATACATAAGACAGATCGGGTTGCCTGACGAGCTCGGCTAGCTCGAGCGCACAACAAGTTAAATGACATGAAGTGCATAAGCACTTCGCGTGGCCAACCACTATCGCCAACCGAAGTACGACTCGAGTTTGTCGAACCCATCTCACGTGGCAAATGAATCACAGCCACGAATTCAATTCTGGTACCGATTGTCTGGACTATAAACATAGCCCCAAACACAATTAATTTCAAATAGTAAAGCAGTAATGGATCAAGGTTCAAACCATACAATCAAAGTTTGATAATATCCGTTTAGTGGTCGCTGTGGCAACATTGCATCACATTCGTTGCTCCACTCCCCCATCACCCATGACAAATCGTACAACGTAAACATGAATTTAACATATACATTACATAGATAAAATCATAAAAGCAGTTGAGCATGTTATAAAGCACAACACAAGCATGAGTTTGTACATATTCAATTCCTAATCACACAGCTATTCAAGGAAATCATACACATAGTTAAAGGAGTTGAGAATCATATCTCAACACCCTTAAACATTACAATTTACTAACTACTACTCATTCAGACATTTTCACAAACACTTAGAATACACTATTACAACATACATGGTGTATGTTAGCAAAACATGTATTAGGGCTATCCTTTAGCCAAGTGAGTATTTTATCCATGTATAATATATTACTATAGCAAATAATCATGATAAATGCATCTCCAAAATTTATACGTATACAGTATTTTCTAGAATATGCATTTTCAACATACATAGTGTATACAAGCAAACATGTATTACGGCGATTGATTCCTTCGCAAGAAATATTTTATACGCACATAATATATTTATACGACAATTAATCATGACAAACACATCGCTAAAATATACATGTATACGGTACTTCTTACAATACCGTATTTCTACATACATAGTGTTTATTACTAAACATGTATTTAGGCGAATCCTTTCGCCAAATAAGTATTTTATCCATACGTCATATATCTATACGACAAATAAACATGTCAAACACATTTCCATAAAAATACGTATACGGTATTTTATACGAATACCTAGAATATGAGAAATTCCAAATTCTACAATTCTAATCGAAACTGAAAACGGAAAGGACTTTGTACATGTTCAATTGCATGCAGATCATGAATCTATCATTATCTGACATTGAAAACGTTGAAAACCATAACCTATACACCTAAAGTCCGCACCTTTTGTCGTAGAATCGTAACGGATCGACAAGGGTTGAGGAGCTTCCGTATTCGGGAGTTTTCTAGCCTAAAGAGTGAAATCGGTTAGCTATGTCATAACCTATAGCCTATACACCTCAAAACAGGTCTAGGGTTAGGGTTTATTACCTTAAAACGGAGCAGTCGGTATCGCCGGGAAAGCGTCTGGAAAGAGGCGGTGCGGCCGTGGAGCCAAGAGGGAAAGACGGCTCAGGAGAAGCTCCCACTTCTCCCTCACTTTCTCTCTCTTTTTCTCTCTCAATCTCAAATTTGTATGGCTGCCATGAGAGAGGGTTTAAGGTCCTTATATAGCCTAAGAATTCCCCAAAACAGACTCCAGGTCAAAGTATACTTATGTTATAACCAAAGCAGACCTGTTTCAGCTCAACGGAGGACTTCTGGCGGGCCTCCTTGAGCCAAAGGTTGGACTTAAGCTCACTAACATTGGATCTACGTTCTATTAAGTTTTCATTTCGGTCGGGATTCCAGATCACGCGTGGCGGACTGGGTTTCGGCTCAACGGTCACGGATCTCGATCGGAGATTCCGAGTACATGTAAATGTGTATGAAATTTTTCCCGATCCGAGGGTGTAATTTGGTCGATTATCGACTGCCTGGTTGCTTAATACTGATCCGCAAACAAATGATGCCAGATCATTATTCAAGATATTTATTTTGTAAAGGAAATGGTGGTTTTTACACTCCCTCGCTCCGGACACGATCGAATGGCCATGGGACATTGTCTGGACTTGATTTTCGAGATGGTTATCGAGCCCAGTGAGGCGGTCCTAATTCCTTAACTTCGAGTTATTCGGACTTCCGACGTGCGGTCCAGATCTGATACAGAGTTTCGATGTGCTCCCGAGAGCAGCCGGGTAATGAGATTGATCCTAGATTTTAGGGTAACCTAGCGTCAATGATTCTACAAGTTTTGGGTCTTGCAGATCGTATTTAAAGCGATTCAAACGGATTTCGTAGCTAATCTGGTTTCACACCTAGTTACTTTGTCTCATTTCTAAAGGATTTAGTCCTAAGTGATTTCCGGTCGAGGTGGTACTGTGCCTTTGTAGTTTGTATATAAAGTGATCCAAGTTATACTACTTAGCTAGTTTAAGATAGTGTCTAGGGTGAAAGTTCTTAGAAAAATTGGAAGATCAAGGTGATGAAGGGTGAGATTTGTGAAGGAAATGAGTTCAAAGGCGGCTTTAGACTTTGGGATTCGGTTCCGACAAGTTAATGAGGTATTAGGATCGACCCATTGCCTAAGGACATCTAATCCCCGTGTTGGCAAAAATCCGGGGCGTTACAATCTACCCCCTTAAAACAAAATTTCGTCCCGAAATTGCCTAAGGGTAATAAGGAAAGATTTCTATTATTTCATTTGCCTAAGACTTATTGATTTCGAGTTCCTACGCATGGTAGGGTATATACTAGCCTGGTTCATTTTAGTCTACCCCCTTAAAATTTTATTTTCACCCTCAAGGCTCAAGGTTTATGTCCTTCTCACATCGAACAAGGTGTAATTTAGGACCTATCCTTGACATGAAATGGGATGCGATCTCCCACTACGTTGGTCTTCTTTTCATCAATGATGTGTATTATGGCATTGATACCTATGGTCATAGAAAGGAGCTAAAGATGAAGGGTATTGTGGTTGATTCGGGGTCAGGTGTGAGTTTGTGGTGAGATGCCTAATTCTACCAAGGAATTTTGTCGCGGTCCAGACTTATCCTATTTAATCATGTCTAGCTTAATAGGCAGGCTATCTTTTTACGTTCATAAGCACAATACGTATGCCAACATGGCATACGATTTGGGACATAATTCCTAACTATTTGTTGCCTATTTGGGCAATTCCTTAGGCCTAAATGACATAGTCTCTACCAGCTATATACTCCTAACACTTTTCAAGGACAAAATTATAAACTTTTAGTTATAAATGGTTGGGCCAACACGGAAAGAAAATTGTGTAGTGGGTCTGAGCCGGATACATAGACCTTCTGCCTCGCGAAGACAGAAAATCGTCGTATCAGTCCTTAATCCTAGCTGATCCCGACCTTCTGCTTGATCAGAGCATAGGGTTCATTGGTCACTACCAGGATTGAGAATTCGATTCAAACCGCGAATACCTCGCTAATGTGTAGTTTCTCTGCCCCGTGTTCCCGATTGTACTAAGTCCTTGAGAAGGCAATTCTGAGGGTGTATTGATTTGATCTAACATTAAATCTAATGGATATATAAGTTTTATATGAGCGTGAATAGTTTCTATGTCATACAACCTTCCTATGAGTTATTAAAGGAGCCTATGAGTATCAAGAGGATTTCAACAAAGGAACGGGGTCTCGCTCCTACCTAATCAAACCGACTCACTAAGTATATCACTCAATTATCTTAGCATTTTTTGTCGTTTACATTTCTTAGCCTAATCAGCACTTAGCTCAACTCAATCGATGAGTAGTAATCCACCAGTTGTAATCTAAAGTCTATGCTTATACACCAGATGATTTTATATCATTTCTAATAAAGAAAATTGTTTGTTCATTTGGAATTGAGTTGCCCGAACATGAATGTAGCTACGCTTGGGCACTTCACATATGCTCAAACCAACTAAGGGGGTTCTAGAGTTTACGTTCTCAATTGGTTGGATTTCCTATATCTTGTCAGTCTGTCAAGCACTGCTCTCAGGTCCAGACTCTATGGGCCTATCTATCAAACAACCATTTACTCCAAAAGCTTAAGCTATCAGAGTGTGGTGGGTTAATGTATATCAAGGGACTTTATCACTTCAACACAATTTGGCTAGTGGCCTTAAGTTGTATTAAATGGGACTGCATTACTAATCCTACCTTGGGATTGGGTGTGACATGGTTGGTAGAAGGGTGGGAGGGGATTAATTTTATAGGCCTTGAAAAATGAGCCTGGTGTTGGAAAAACGTGAGATGGGATTTTCCATATCCCACGATGGGAAAATTTCTAAGTGTTATTGGAAAGGAATTCTCGGAATTTACTCTTAATTGCGTACATTCTAAACATGGTGTCGGAAGACATAGGATACACCCAATCTAAGGGCCATACCCTACATACACATTTATTATTACTTTTACAATTCTATCCAGCGTAAACTTACCTATGTAATTTGGCCGAACGGACCCTAAACGTTCTCAAATACCTAAAACATTCTACCAACTACTACACCTATCAACAGGAAAACATAACCACCCTAAGATAGTAGCCCATGCAAACTACAAAACAACATATGGATGAGCTCGAATAGAGCCATGGAAAATGAGGATAAGGGAAATGGGGGGCTGGAGTTTTTGGTTCTCCATGGACTTGAGCCTCAACAGGGATTGTAAAGGCTAAAAAGGTAGGGAATGAAGAAGGTAAAAGGGAGAAATGAGATAGGTTAAAAGGCTACACGATTTTGAGTCACAAATGGGGCATGTAAAAGCCTAAATGAGAGAGAACGGAGAGGGTAGAGGGGTAGAGATTGTTGTAACTGATGGAGATGGATGGATTGTGGTCAGAAATGATGAAATGAGTGATTAGAGGGAAGGGTTGAGAGGGAAAACAACAAGTCGAAAGAGGAAGGTGGGCATGGAGGGGCGTTAGAGAGAGGGGGGCAAAACGACGCAAAATAGGGGTCCCCCAGCAATTCGCACGCACCACACGTGCCAGGGGGTCAGGCCGACCATGACCAGACTCGGCCCGACCAGCCCGGCCCAACCCGACTGCGGCGCCGCGGTGACCGCGGTTCCACCGCGGTCCGCCTTGCCCGGCGCCGCGCCGCCGCAGTGGGGTTGTGTCCCCCACCATCCCAAGGTGCCAAATGCACCCTGGGTCCACTTGGTTTGCCTCCGGATTGACGCGTGTGGCCCCCCGACTCCGTTTCGAGTCATTTCTGTGTAAATCAGAAATATCTTACAATCCGGAATGAGTTATCTGACGTAAAATATATGCATTTGGGGTAGAACGAGCTAATGAAGCTAACCAACCCGCTATGCCGGGTTGCGCAGCCCAGAATTGCGAAAAAAGCCTCCGATTGACAGTCATTTCCCTGTTTTAATTTCGTTTTACTAAAATAGTAATTTTTGTTTAATTACTCTTCATCTGTTGGGCTTTAGGAGTTGCGCTCATCGCGTAAAGAGCTTAGAATAATTAGGAGAATGGTTTGGTGAAGTCAAGTAGGACACTTACTATTTTTGGTTGAAAGCTCACAAGCACTAGTAGACATCACAACCTAGGAGTTTTAGTTGTAGTTTGTTTCTAATTTCCTTCCCATTACTGGGTATTCCCATTTAAAGGGTTGTGAACTCATTTTTCTTCATTCATTAATCAATTTTGGATTTATTAGAATTTATCTCTAGTTTCTGCTTTCTTTCCTCATGGATTCGAGAAGTCTCTGTGAGGAGTCTAGAGAAGTTTCGAGGATTTCGAGTAGCTATCCTCATCACGCCTATCCTATATTCTACCGATTGTCAACGGTTGGGGTGAGGTGGATTGTAATATAGAATTATCTATAGACGGCCTAGGAATATTTTAAGGTCGACCCGTGCGACCAAGGGTTATTACTGACTCGATTTCAAGTATTTGTTTTCGCCGAACTTCGCCAATTGGTGAAGTCGGGATACCCATGATCTGTTTTACATTCCGTCGCTCCCTCCTAAGTCGAGTGCGTCGAGTGCCATGTGACCATAACCCTGTGTCCGGTTTAATCCAAATTATGCTCGATACCAACTTGTAACGCCCGAAAAATCGGGGTCGAGCATAAACTCAACTCCCGAGTTCCAACATCACTTATGCAACAAAATGAATGATGATTGAATGTTGATCAGTATTTGTGCATTGAACATGAGTGAGATTAAGCCAAAACAGAATATCATACTCCGTAGACAAGTAAATTAGCAAGCGGAAGACTGTGATAGATATATAAAATATATAAAATCTGTGGTGAGTCTCCGAGCGTGATAACATTACAAGTTATAAATTACAAGTACGATTCAAATTATACCAATGTGTAAGTGTAATGTCTTTTATCCCATGTACCATAGCCCCGTCAATACAAGACTGTGTCTTCGAGACCCGTCGAGAGTTACATGTAGGAGAACTCCTCCTCGACATCATAGAAGTAGTCCGGCTCTGCTTCAGGAGTAGCGTAGCCATCTGCAATCAGACAATGTCTGGTGGGTGTTCGAAACACCGTCCCATAATGTGGGAGTGAGTGATCAACTCAGTGGAACAATAAAGCATAGGTTAACATGTTATCGACTCAGTCAAGCAGTAATGATAAAGCAGTAAAATCAAACAATGCTAAGTACTCTTATTAATGCAAGTATGAAATGACATGATGAATGCCCTTGCCAAACCACCCTCATGCGACATCATCTTACGTTCGCGAATGCGTCCATCCCTCAGTGCTCCACATCTACTAGGCACATGTAGTGCGATGATGAGCATGATTACCGAGTAATTATTAGTTCATTTCAAAAAGAAGATTGGGAAACTAAGGTACCTCCTTATATCATTCCCAAACATGATCCATTCTAGGGTCGTCATCCTAGTTAATCTCATACGATATTATGGTTTGAGAGGCGTAGCGAAGGCATCACAAATGGCTTGTCACCCGTCAAAGACGGACACAGATCTCACCGTATGTGCTCAATTCTGTCGACCGTCGCCTCGAGTAATGTGTCTCACCGTACTCGGCTCAATCACTAGCCGTCGGCTCGAGTAATACGTGTCTCACCGTACTTGGCTCAACTCATACTCTAGTTGCCGTGAAAGACTCATCGCCAATCACAGACCTGGAGTATACTCGAAGATACTACAGAGGACCTCGTCGTCACAAGACGAGTACTGTGTCTCACCGTACTCGCCTCTCGCCGAAAGTATCGACAAGCTTGAATATAGTGTCTCATACCACCATAATCGGCTCACGAGTCCTGGTTGCTCACCGGGTCACTACGGGGAGGCACGTGGTCCCGCCAGAGGCCGACGGCTCAACCACGGTGTCCCATACCACCATGTCCGGCTCATGAGTCTTAGCGGATCGAGGTACCATGGTTAAAAGGGATTTCACTAGTAAGTTTGGTACCCTAGGTTCAAGCAAAGAGCCCAAACATGGTGAACATACATAAGACAGATCGGGTTACTCGACGAGCTCGGCTAGCTCGAGCGCACAACAAGTTAAACGACATGAAGTGCATAAGCACTTCGCGTGGCCAACCACTATCGCCAACCGAAGTACGACTCGAGTTTGTCGAACCCATCTCACGTGGCAAATGAATCACAGCCACGAATTCAATTCTGGTACCGATTGTCTGGACTATAAACATAGCCCCAAACACAATTAATTTCAAATAGTAAAGCAGTAATGGATCAAGGTTCAAACCATACAATCAAAGTTTGATAATATCCGTTTAGGGCTGTCAGGGCTGTTGCACGCATTCGTTGCTCCACTCCCCCATCACCCATGACAAATCGTACAACGTAAACATGAATTTAACATATACATTACATAGATAAAATCATAAAAGCAGTTGAGCATGTTATAAAACACAACACAAGCATGAGTTTGTACATATTCAATTCCTAATCACACAGCTATTCAAGGAAATCATACACATAGTTAAAGGAGTTGAGAATCATATCTCAACACCCTTAAACATTACAATTTACTAACTACTACTCATTCAGACATTTTCACAAACACTTAGAATACACTATTACAACATACATGGTGTATGTTAGCAAAACATGTATTAGGGCTATCCTTTAGCCAAATGAGTATTTTATCCATGTATAATATATTACTATAGCAAACAATCATGATAAATGTATCTCCAAAATTTATACGTATACAGTATTTTCTAGAATACGCATTTTCAACATACATAGTGTATACAAGCAAACATGTATTACGGCGATTCCCTTTGCCAAGCAAATATTTTATACGCACATAATATATTTATACGACAATTAATCATGACAAACACATCGCTAAAATATACATGTATACGGTACTTCTTACAATACCGTATTTCTACATACATAGTGTTTATTAGTAAACATGTATTTAGGCTGAATCCTTTCGCCAAATAAGTATTTTATCCATACGTCATATATCTATACGATAAATAAACATGTCAAACACATTTCCATAAAAAATACGTATACGGTATTTTATACGAATACCTAGAGTATGTGAAATTCCAAATTCTACAATTTAATCGAAACCGAAACTAAAGCACTTTGACATGTGCATTGCATGCATCATGAATCTATCATTATCTGACATTGAAAGCGTTAAAAACCATAACCTATACACCTAAAGTCCGCACCTTTTGTCGTAGAATCGTAACGGATCGACAAGGGTTGAGGAGCTTCCATATTCGGGAGTTTTCTAGCCTAAAGAGTAAAATCGGTTAGCTATTTCATAACCTGTAGCCTATACACCTCAAAACAGGTCTAGGGTTAGGGTTTATTACCTTAAAACGGAGTCGGTATCGCCGGGAAAGCGTCTGGAAAGAGGCGGTGCAACCCGTGGAGCGGCATGGAAGTACGGCGGGGAGAAGCTCCCACTTCTCCCTCACTTTCTCTCTCTTTTCTCTCTCTCAATCTCAAATTCGTATGGCTGCCATGAGAGAGGGTTTAAGGTCCTTATATAGCCTAAGAATTCCCCAAAACAGACTCCAGGTCAAAGTATACTTATGTTATAACCAAAGCGGACCTGTTTCAACTCAGCGGAGGACTTCTAGCGTGCCTCCTTGAGCCAAAGGTTGGACTTAAGCTCACTAACGCTGGATCTACGTTCTATTAAGTTTTCATTTCGGTCGGGATTCCAGATCACGCGTGGCGACCACTGGGCTCAATCAATGGCTACGCATCTCGATCGGAGATTTCGAGTACATGTAAATGTGTATGAAATTTTTCCTGATCTGAGGGTGTAATTTGGTCAGATTCTGACAGTCTGGTTGCTTAATACTGATCCGCAAATAAATGATGCCAGATCACTATTCAAGATATTTATTTTGTAAAGGAAATGGTGGTTTTCACACTCCCTCGCTCCGGACACGATCGAATGGCCATGGGACATTGTCTGGACTTGATTTCTGAGATGGTTGTCGAGCCCAGTGAGGCAGTTCTAATTCCTTAACTTCGAGTTATTCGGACATCCGACGTGCAGTCCAGATCTGATATGGAGTTTCGATGTGCTCCCGAGAGCAGCCGGGTAATGAGATTGATCCTAGATTTTAGGGTAACCTAGCGTCAATGATTCTACAAGTTTTGGGTCTTGCAGATCGTATTTAAAGAGATTCAAATGGATTTCGTAGCTAATCTGGTTTCACACCTAGTTACTTTGTCTCATTTCTAAAGGATTTAGTCCTAAGTGATTTCTGGTCGAGGTGGTACTTAGGCCTTTGTAGTTTGTATATAAAGTGATCCAAGTTATACTACTTAGCTAGTTTAAGACAGTGTCTAGGGTGAAAGTTCTTATAAAAATTGGAAGATCAAGGTGATGAAGGGTGAGATTTGTGAAGGAAATGAGTTCAAAGGCGGCGTTAGACTTTGGGATTCAGTTCTGACAAGTTAATGAGGTATTAGGATCGACCCATTGCCTAAGGACGTCTAATCCCAGGTTGGCAAAAATCCGGGGCGTTACAATTTCTAAGAATTCACTATTTTTATTTTATTTTATTTTATTTATTTATTTATTTTTATTATTATTTTAAAGGTTGTATGTTTATATACCTATACGTGACTAACTATTGAATTTGGCATCGTTACAATCTACTCTCGCCCTCGAGATTTGATAGCGTACATCCCAATTAACATTCCAGACAACAAGGTTGTCCTGTTGGTGTACTTTATAACAAATCTTCTCAATTGTTCAATTATAACCTAGATTTTGTCAGTCTATATTTAAATTTTACTAAAACTCCTATACTTCCATCATAATAAATCCACTAGCATATATAGGTTCCATTAAATACTAGAAATCTTTTTTTTTTACTAGAAAATTTCCCTCAGGTCCATGAGAAATAGACCCCAATTACTCGTTCTTAGTTAAACTCCATCTTAATTGTAATCAAATATTTGAAAGATGAAAGTAGTCAAAATGCTTCATCCTGACGGCCTTTCAAATTTCTCTATTTAATAAAAGAAAATCTTTGAAATAATCACCTATTAACTCCACTACAAAAACTTTCAGATTTAGGTTCTTAAATTTAATGAGGGTCTTCCCATGTTAAAAACCATGGTTTCGATCCTGTGACCTGTGGGTTATGGACCCACACTAATTGTTATCATTGGTTGAATGGGAGATAATGTTATTTTAAACTAAGGAAAATTTTGAGAAAAATTTAAATTCTAAATTTCTATAAATCATTCTTTCAAAATTAAGTTCAAAGATTATTCTTATTTGATCTCATGTACATCATGGTGAGAATTTATTCTCAACGGTATTTAAATTCAATTTCTAAGTTCAACGGTTATTCAAAAGATTTCAAGGGAGCCTACAATTTGAGTCTCTATATTCATAAAACAACCTTATGCTAAGGGAAATACAAGTTGAAATCTCAAATTTTCATCAACATAACTTTGAGTCATTTGAGTTTGTACAAGTTCAGACAATGTTGTTTCTAACTAAGAAATTTTGAAAAAGTTCAAATTATAAGTTTCTAAAAATTATATCTTGGAAGTTAGGCCTAAGGAAAATTCTCATTTGACCTCAACAACATTATAATGGATATTTTCTCATCCATGCTACCTAAGTTCAATAACTACCATAGTAGTTCATAGTGGGGACATAAGTTTTGTTTCTTAGTTCATGCAATTGATCTGGTAGTTTACGATGGAGCCAGAGCTTTGTTTTTAAGTTCTACGCTTATCCAGAAGACTTTTCAGGGAACATAAAATCTTGGATCTATACTTCTCGATTTTCCTTAATTCAAAGGAATTTTCACATATGTTCATATGATATTCTAATAATTCTTAAGGGAACTTAAGTTTAAATTTCTATGTTCGCAAACTTTCTCTAAATCTATGTAGAATTTGCCTAAGTTTAAGTCTCTAATTTCCAACATCTCAACTTGAGACATTAAATGTTTGTATAAGTTTGTTTTCCAAAGGCAAGGTTTGTCTAGCCTATCTCTGATACCATCTTGTAACACCCCGGTTGTCGGAACCCGAGTACACTACTCATTTTCCAAAAACCAGAGTGTTAACCTTTAAAATATCCCAAATTTCACATACTTTTTTTTCTTTATTAGAGTTAATAAATTAGTGGAATATAAACAATCTAAGTATAAGAGGGAGTCCAAATATACATAATCAAGGTTTTTAAGTGGTTACCCAAAAACTTATACAAATTAATGTCTTAACTTTTACAAACGTGACAATACAAGTTAAATACAAATGACATTAGGAATAAGGAGTTGTAAGATCATCTGGCTCCTCCCATCCCATATGGACGCTAGCATGCGTGTCATCTGCGTCACCTGCACACTGAGTATGGTTTGATAGCGTCAATGGCTATCCAGGGAGGTATAACCCCCAAGATTTATCACAGCATCAAGATAATTAAGCATAGTTATCAGAGACAGTATATAACAAATATTACACAGTGATTATCATGGAAATCAGGTGAGGTTCAACAAATACGCATTCATTAAATAAATTGTACAAAATAATCTTGTTTAAATGTATAGATGTATGCACATGCTCACAGACCTGGGGATACACATCCAGCTGATAAAAAGTTGCCCAAGGAGAACTAGTTACCTGGAAAAAACTATGATATATAGATCGCTTAAGGAGAATTAGTCACCGGAAAAATACGCAAAGGTACGCCTAAGGAGAACTAACCACCCGGAAAAGACCCTAATAATACATAGATCGTCCAAGGAAGATTAGTCACCTGGAAAAATACATAAAGGTACGCCCAAGGAGAACTAACCACCTGAAAAAGACGGTAATAATACATAGATCGCCCGAGGAGGATTAGTCACCTGAAAAAATACGCAAAGGTACACCCAAGGAGAACTAACCACCAGGAAAAGACCATAATAATATATGCCATGAAAATGCATGATTAGCCCAACCATTATTATTTCAATTTTAAACAATCACTTTGAGAAATCTCAAAGGTCACTATGGGGGGTTTGCACCCAGCATAGGCCGACAACTCAAGCATAGTGTCTCATTCCACCATCCCTAGCTTATGAGGCTAGCAAATAGGGTGTTTAAAGGTAATCTACGAAACTAGTGGCCAATTATAGCTCTACAAGTGAAACTTACCATCGCAAGGTCATAAGAAAGTTGTCCGTCAAAGCCATGTAGGCAAATAATCTATCAAAACAGCCAGGGAAAATGGTTCATCCCAAGGATGTAATAAAAATGGGATTATCCCCATAAAGCCATAAAGGCACTAAGGATCCACAATATGGTAATTCCACAACATAAATTTATTTAATCCATAACACAAATGGCCACTAATTCAAGGACCTCCAAACATTCCATCAAGTAATTATGGATGATAAATTAAATCACGTATGATAACATCGAGATAACACATGCAGATGAAATGGCAGTGAAGATCGCTTTAGTTGAGGTAGGGATATGCCAATATGTCCTAGAGGGGGGTGAATAGGACTTTTAAAGTTTTTATGATTTATTTAAAATCCTATTGCACTAATCCTACAACTAGCTCATATTAGGATTACTCAAAAATAACTCTACTGGCTTTCAAGCCTAATAGAGGATCCAATCACAAACTATTTAATAAGTGAACAGTATACAACCTAGTTTATGATGGATATGACTGTATATGTGTGTGAGGTGTGATCATAGATATTCAGATATGAAAATATAAAAGTAAACCACATATTCAAAAAAATAACAATCTCAAACACAGTCATTTTTATAGTGGTTCGACGATCAGTCGACTCCACACCTAGCAGACGCCCTCAACCCTTGAGTGTGCCGGATTTCACTAAGGAGGTTTCATAGTGGTTCACTTCAAACCTAAGGTTTTAAATCAGGTTCACCTTCAACCTTTACAACCTACACTGAGGCTGACTGTTTATGCTCTCATGAGCAAGGGTCAACACATCTCATCCACTTTTAGGCACACTAGCCAAGGATCTTCCATAAGACCCTACTGGAGGTTTTACGCGGTTTACCCCAAACCCGAAGTTTCACATGGTTCACATCAAACCTAAGGTTTTGACTAGTTCACCTTCAACCAGATGTTTATGCTCTCCACAGAGCAAGGGTGCACACAATGCACACACTACGTACACTCTCGCCAGAGGCCTCCTACAAGGACTTGAAGGGGTGAGAAACACCTACGACCCAATCCTAAAAAGGAATGATCACAAGTGTCCTCTGGATTCTAGATACTTACAGATAAGTGGATGAGTCCCATTAAGCACGTTGACGAAGATCTCCTCCTTTGTTGATGAAGAGTCTTCGGTCCCCTTGATCCGCAACTCAAAAGAAGTACCAATGCATGGCAATGGGTTGGGTCAAGGTTATCATGAAATCCTACTCTCAAAAGATTTTCCTATAAAGAAGATAGAGCGATTTCAATCATCTATCCATTCAAGGCATTCCAGCTTCATGATTTGCCATTAAGGTAGTAGCCGAAGGATCCTTGAATGCAGAAGTTCAGTCCCCAATCCACTCTATTGAATATCAATGGTGAGGGTGGATTGGAGGATGAACTCCCTTGAGAGAAAGGGCTTTGGGTATAAGATCTGAGGTTAAAATCTCAAAAGCTCTCTCTACTTTCTCTCACAGCAACACTAGACAAGTTCTCTTTATATAGGCAAAAGGTTCCAACGGATATAAAACGGTCACACTTATGACAGAATTCGATATCATCGAGCAGGTTCGATATCATCGAGCGTATACTCTTGATAGCATCGATGGTCCGCTAGATGACTCGAACTCACTGTCATACGCTTTTGAAACCTTTTGCCAGCTGGTCAATGAATCGAAATGATTGTCAATGTCATCGAATTTCGAACTTCGATTCCATCGATAAGAGGTTCGGTTCATCGACACTTGAAAAATGAGAGAGACTTGACTTGAAATATTTTAAGTTTTCATGAATGATCAAGGGACCTTGGAGATCATTGGAATTTGAATGTCGATGATATCGATAGCTGTGTCGATGCATCGATAAATCAAAAAGGATTTTTCATAAAGCTTGTTGGACAGTTTACGTTCATGCTCGATTTAATCAATACGGCATCGATATCATCGATATTTGAATATCGATTATATCGAGTGACCCCCGATCATAGATAAACCACCCTAAAATATTTTGCTAGAGAACTCGGCGCCCAAGATCGATATCATTAAAGGCCTTCCGATATCATCAAGGTTTGAATTTTTATGGTATCGAGGAGACTTCAATATATCGACGCTTATATGATATTCTTAAGAAAAAACAGGGATGCCAAAAATCTGTCTGTCGATATTATCAAGTCAACTTTTATAGACTCGATATTTGAATATCAATGATATCGATAGGTGTATCGATACATCGATAATTCCGTCCAGATGTGTATAAGGTTGCTGGACATATTTGGTCCTCTTTTCGATGGTATCGATGGAGCATCGAGGACTCGATAGTGCAGGTCGATCATATCAAGATGCGTATCGATAAAATCGATAAGGCAAGAAAACTTAGAGAATTTTACTATTTTGAAAACGTTTTCTTACCCTAAAAACCCTATGATATTCTAATATTTATATTGGGTTTTAGAATACCTGGTGATTTGGGACAAGGGATGTGAGGCTCATATTTACCTGTGGAGAGCTTACACACATCTGGTTGAGGCAGACGCTTGAATTGATCTTCCTATCAGGCTTTGTAGTCTAACTGATACAACACTCACGCTAATTGACAAACCAGGGCACTTTCAATCTCCCCCTTTGTCAATTACATGACAAAATCTCAAAACACCCTAGAGTACTGGACAAACACATCCTAAATTGTGTGTACATGCATTTTACACAATTTTACAATTTCTATTGAACCCATGTACACAAATTTCAAGATCTGCTGCTCCCCTAATCAGTAAACTTCCTCGCTGATGCAATCTCCCCTAACACCTACAACATCATCCAAGCAGATATACAATTTTCCGTTCTGGGTGTTTGAACTATTCTCCTCCTTTTTGTCAATCATTGACAAAGATATAGCAGTTGATATTGACTAAAGATAGATGTATGTGGGAGAACCATCATTCAGAGAAATATGCATATAACAGATAGATGTATAGTAGTCAAACAATTACTTAATCAGACATCATTTGCAGTGAATATATATGCAATAAACTAGAGGATAGTGAAACATAAGTATGGCAGTAAAAATATGAATTATACTCAACATAAACAAAATTATCCACCTATCCAAAACACATACTGCCACAGACAGCAGTAGATTAACAGTTCCTAACAAAACCAAACCCAAAAAAAATATGTTCAGTCCAACCATGGACAAATACAATAAAAAAATGTTAAATTCTCCAAATTAGTTAGTTATCACACACACTCATGAATACGTAAAATAGTCAAAAAGATACAAATATACGTACACAAAATTAAGAGTGGGGTGTATGTGATAGCACGCAGGGATCAACATCATGGAGCGGAGTGGGATGGTGTTGTGTCGTCCCGTCGGCAAGTTATCAGGTCCACCAACTGTTGGACAGTCTGTTGCACACCCTGAACCAGCCGTTCCAGGACAGTAAGCCTCTCGGTCATCAACTCCCTAAGTTAAGAGACATCACACTGAATGGCGCCAAGCTCGTCTTGATGGAGCTTAAATCTCTTCGCATGCCCAGCTCCTGATGTGGATGGTGCTTGATGTGGCGCAGACGGTTCATGCCCAGCCCCCTCAGTCCCTTCCATGGGAGCATCTCCTGCACCACCATCTCCTCCAGCAGCAATTTCGTGAATGTCTTCCTCTAGTTCCTCAGAATACTCATGAAACTTCAAGTCCATCCTTCATATGTTGTTTTTGGTGAAGGTTTGGAGAGGAAGAATGGGATCACTGGTTGTTGGAAAGCCAATGGTGTTACAAACCATGCATGTGTATGATCCAGGGATAGTGTAGATGAAGATCCCTGGTTGTCTGGACAACATTTACCAACTGAGAGACAAGCATAGTTAGAAGGCAAATCTTTATCCCCTTGGCGATTGAGTACACTAGCATGGTCATAAAACCGGTGAGATCAGACCGATTGGCACTTCTGGGATATATATTTGTGGTGAAGATACCGTGCAAAATCCAAAATCTTGGTTCCATGTACCTAGATTTCAAGGCATTCCCTTGATACCACGGGATGTCCCGACCATTGCATAGAAACTTAATAACCATGGACCGAGCTTCCATATTTTTGAGGTCCATTTCAAGCAAACCTTCTGATGCCATTTTCAGTCCAAGGATATTTAACATTGTAGCAGGAGTGATCAACACATCATCACCATCCATATCAACCATGATCAAAGGAGGATTAGACACAGGTGAGTGACATGCGGCAAGGAAGTTGCGTGTTCGTTCGAGCTGGCATGGCCCACCGAAATCGAGGACAGGTAACCAATCGATCTCAACAAATAAGGATTCAAGATTGTATGGCTTTAGACAATCCCTGTCTACTTTTCTCTCGTGGATGAGCTTTCTTCCCGTGAATTTCGGTGGATGTGATGTTGCTCTAACCGGAGGTGGTACTTGTGCCTCAGACTGGGACTCACCTCACCTCGAGCGTTGCCTTGTGGGGGTCCCACGTTCAAGGTCCCTTACCCTTTCTCTTGAAGCGAGCACCTTTTGTTGGGTGGATCTTGTAGACTCGCCCGGACCCGACACTTTTCCCTTGTCTTTTCCCATGTGGATAAAAGGAGGGTTTGAAAACTTTGGGAAAGAGGACAAAATCCTTCTTTTAAAGAAACGGAAAATACCCGACCAAAAGTGAGATAGACTCTGAAATGGAAGGAATGGAAGGATAATATCCAGTTTTTGAGAAGCTTTTGGGACCCACTAATGGTCTTCCAGCCAAGGATTCGAGCAAAAGCAAAAGCAAAAGCAGACAGTTTTTCCAGAAAAATAAGATTTTTCTGCTCGACCACCTTTTATCGAGCATCAGACTTCGATTTTATCAAACTTACGTTCAATTATATCGATGATCATCATTCGATGTTATCGACAAGAGCTTCGATAGTAGTCTCGATCATGTGACTTACCACATTTTGAAGAGATGTCAATGATATCGACCCATGATCGATTAATCGGGAATGACATATCGATAGACATATCAAAGATGAATATTTTTCATTTTCAGCTTTCAAACAACCCTTCAAGTATACTTTTAGTATTTCTATAGATTAGTAGTATACTCAGCAAAACCATGTACAATTTCTATACACATCAAAATTATAAACATTTGAATGTTTATATACAAAAGATGGAGGTGAAGAACCTCAGATATTTTATTTGAAGCTCAGCAAAATTGCATCATTTCAGTGAGTTTTCAGATCCTGATGCATGATCTGAACTAATTCTTCCTTACCCATTTCATGGCAGAGTTTTTAGTGTTTAGTTCATCCACTTGATTAATTAACTCTTTCGTTATGTTCATCATTTTGGATGGTGATGGAAGTGTGTTTCATCTATACATATCTCTAAGTGGACTCTTGAAATTCTGCATTTCTCTAGTTGGTTTGGATTTTTGGCCAGAGTTATGTTGAGTCCCTTTAGGTGTCATGCATTCAAACTTATAATGACCAACATCACCACACAAATAACAGACTGGAGAAGTTCTTGTGTTACTTCTTGAAGCAGCAGATCTTTCAGTTATTGGTGCTGCATTTCCAGATTTAGATTTAAAATTTTCATATCCTAGACCACCCTTGTCCTTTCTAGGTCTTCCCAACCCTAGGAGTTTTTCTAATTTTTCACCACTCTGGGAAAACTTGTAATTTATCTTGGCGATCTTTCGAGATTCTTCTAAGTCAAACAGGATTGTATGATTTTCATTTTGAAGAAGCACAATTTTATCTTTTAAGATCTCGACCTGTTTGTTCAATTTCTTAGACTCGTTTTTAAGAAAGGTATTAATTCGTTCAAGTCTATCATTATCCGTATGATATTGTTGCAGATCATTTATTAATTGTGTGTTGATTTCCAATGTTTTGTCTAAATCTTTTTACAACAACTTACTTTTGTTTTCTGTTATTCCAAGTCTTTTAAGGATATTTATGCTGTGAATGTAGAGTTGATTATAAGCATCTTATAGTTTATCCTTTTCTTCTTCTTCTTCTTCTTCTTCTTCTTCCCCAGTTTCCTCATTATCAGATGGAAATGATTCAATGGCTTGTTGTTCTTCCTCATTTTCAGATTCCGTGGGAATGATTGGAGTAGTGGAGACCATGAGAATTTTCAATGATTTCTAATCTCCATTGCTTTCTGAGTCAATAGATTCTGAATTTGACTCTTCAGTATCATCCCACGTGGCAGCCATTGCCTTGCCCTTAGTTTTTCTGTTTGGGCATTCGGTTGACAGATGTCCATACTCCTAACAGGCAGAGCATTGTGGTTCCTTAGTCCTTTTACCAAACTTGTCTGTGGAAGTTTTGTTGTTCACCTTTCTTCCTCTGGAAGGCCGACCACGATTCTTTAGAAAGAATTTCCTGAATCGTTGTGCCAACAAAGCCACTTCCTCATCTTCATCTTCCTTTTTGCTCACACTGTCCTCATGTATTGTTTTCTTAGAAGTTTTTAGGACAGTTGTTTTGGATTTTTAGGTTTGTTTGAAGTGTAGTTCAAAAGTTTGTAGGGAACCTACCAGTTCTTCTACTTTCATTTCGTCTATGTTCCTACACTCTTCAATTGTTGTTACTTTGGGATTAAATCGTTCAGGTAGGGATCTTAGGATTTTTCTACAGATTTTTGGTACCGGAACTTTTTCTCCCAATCCACCCATGGAGTTGCAAATGATATTTAATTTTGTGAAGAACTCCATAAAGGTCTCATGCTCTTCCATTCTGAGACTTTCGAACTGTGAAGTTAGGAGTTGAAGTTTAGATCTCTTCACAGTGCTTGTGCCTTCATGGGTTGTTTCCAATAGATCCCATGCTTCCTTGGATGTCCCACACATGCTTATTTGATTGAAGATGTCTTGGGACACGGCACAGTAGATGGCGTTCATAGCTTTTACTTCAGTAGTCTATTTTTCTTTATCAAACATTGTCCACTTTTCTTTGGGTTTACGTTTTGTGATGGTTGTGCCACTGTCAAGTACAATTTGTTCAGTTGGTGACACGTACCCACTTTCAACTATATCACAAATATCATGATCCAAAGATCTCAGAAAGTAGTGCATCCTAGCCTTCCAGTATGCATAATTTGAGCCACCAAATACTGGAGGCATAGTGACTAATGAGCCCTCTCCTTTAGCCATAATCCGAACTTCAGTCAAGATCACTCAATAGGCGGTGAAGCCCTTAAAGAGAGACCTGACTTTGATACCAATTGAAATAGCGGTGAAGACCACTTTAGTTGAAGTATGGATATGCCAATATGTCCTAGAGGGGGGTGAATAGGACTTTTAAAGTTTTTATGATTTATTTAAAATCCTATTGCACTAATCCTAATAACAAGCTCATATTAGGATTACTCAAAAATAACTCTACTGGTTTCCAAGCCTAATAGAGGATCCAATCACAAACTATTTAATAAGTGAATAGTATACAACCTAGTTTATGATGGATATGACTGTATATGTGTGTGATGTGTGATCACAGATATTCAGATATGAAAATATAAAAGTAAATCACACATTTAGAAAAATAGCAATCTTAAACACGGTCATTTTTATAGTGATTTGACAATCAGTCTACTTCACTCCTGGCAGAAGCACTCAACCCTTGAGTGTGCCGGATTTCACCAAGGAGGTTTTACAGTGGTTTACCTCAAACCAAAGGTTTTTAATCAGGTTCACCTTCAACCTTTACAACCTACACTGAGGTTGACCATCTATGCTCTCACGAGCAAGGGTCAACACAACGTACCCGCTTTTAGGCACACTGGCCAAGGATCTTCCGTAAGACCCTACCGGAGGTTTTATACGGTTTACCCCAAACCGGACGTTTCACACGGTTCACCTCAAACCTAAGGTTTTGACTGGTTCAATTTTAACTAAATATTTATGCTCTCCACAAAGCAAGGGTCCATACAACGCACCCACTACGTACACTTCCGAAAGAGGCCTCCTACGAGGACTTGAAGGGGTGAGAAACACCTAAGACCCAATCTTAAAAAGGAATTATCACAAGTGTCCTCTGGATTCTAGATACTTACAGATAAGTGGATGAGTCTTATTAAGTGTGTTGACGAAGATCTCCTCCTTTGTTGATAAAGAGTCTTTGGTCTCCTTGATCCGCAACTCAAAAGATGTACCAATGCATGGCGACGGGTTGGGTCAAGGTTATGATGAAATCCTACTCTCAAAAGATTTTCTTATAAGGAAGATAGAGCAATTTCAATCATCTATGGTTTCAAGGCATCTCAGCTTCATGATTTGCCATTAAGGTAGTAGTTGAAGGATCCTTGAATGCTGAAGTTCATTCCCCAATCCACTCTATTAAATATCAATGGTGAGGGTGGATTGGAAGATGAACTCCCTTGAGAGAAAGGGCTTTAGGTATAAGATCTAAGGTTAAAAACTCAAAAGCTCTCTCTGCTTTCTCTCACAGTAACACTAGACAAGTCCTCTTTATATAGGCAAAAGGTTCAAACAGATATAAAACAGTCACATTTATGACAAAGTTCGATATCATCGAGCGTATATTCTCGATAGCATCGATGGTCCGCTCGATGACTCGAACTCAATATCATACGCTTTTGAAACCTTTTGCCAGCTGGTTAATGAATCGAAACGATTGTCGATGTCATCGGATTTTGAACTCTGATTCCATCGATGAGAGGTTCAATTCATCGACACTTGAAAATGAGAGACTTGACTTGAAATATTTCAGGTTTTCATGAATGATCGAGGGACCTTCGAGATCCTTGAAATTTGAATGTCGATGATATCAATAGCTGTGTCAATGCATCCATAAATTAAAAGGATTTTTCATAAAGCTTGCTGGACAGTTTATGTCCATGCTCGATGCAATCAATACGACATCGATATTTGAATATCAATTCTATCGAGTGACCCCCGATCGTAGATAAATCACCATGAAATATTTTGTTGGAGAACTTGGCACCCAAGACCGATATCATCGAAGGCCTTCCGTTATTATCAAGGTTTAAATTTCGATGGTATTGAGGAGACTTCGATATATCGACACTTATATGATATTCTTAAGAAAAAATAGGGGCGCCGAAAATCTGCCTGTTGATATTATCGAGTCAACTTCTATAGACTCGAGATTTAAATATCGATGATATCGATAGGTGTATCGATACATCGATAATTCCGTCCAGATGTGTATAAGGTTGTTGGACATATTTGGTCCTCTTTTCGATGGTATCGATGGAGCATCGAGGACTCGACAGCGCAGGTCGATCATATCGAAATGCGTATCGATAAAATCGACAAGGCAAGAAAACTTAGAGAATTTTCCTATGTTGAAAACGTTTTCTTACCCTAAAAACCCTATAATATTCTAACATTTTTAAAGGGTTTTAGTATACCTGGTGATTTGGGACAAGGGATGTGAGGCTCAGATTTAACTATGGCGAGCTTACACACATCCGGTTGAGGCAGACGCTTGAATTGATCTTCCTATCAGGCTCTGTAGTGTAACTGACACAACACTCACGCTAATTGACAAACCAGGCACTTTCAAAATATTTGAAGCGTACATTTCAAATCATATTAAAGGCATTTAATTCACATCAAACCAATTTATCAATTATCTTGAGAAATCAAAATCAGTAAGAACAATCCACTACATTAAGTAATTAATGAGATAAATGAACAAGAAAAAATAATAGAGCTAATCATCAAGATGTAGAAAAGCTTGAAGGGTGATCCTCACCTTTGTGTTTGGAATATAGTGCTCCAATGCATGAATCCAACTTGGATGGTTTAGATTTAAGTTCCACACATCGTCTATGATTAAGACCTACCCTTAGGCTTTGATCTCCAACCTACGTTTAAGATTAGCCAGTTTAGGAATTCTAAAATCCAGGTTGCACAATGGATGAAAATTTGTAGTAGAGGTTATAATCGACGAAGAGTAATAATAATACCACTAGTTAGTATACAACCTAATGTAAATTTGTAACTACAATTATAATATTAGGCAATAGTAATAAAATGATACTAATTATTAACTTTAAATAAAGCTATTTAATAAAGAATCTGATTTATGAAAAGGATGAGAAGCAACTTACGTACATCGACTCGACCCACCATCACGTCTTCTTCCTAGCTTCTCTCTTCTTCTTTCTTTTATCTGGTCCTCTTACAGGGCCTGAACTCAAGTAAGAACCGAACCCAGCCAGCCTGAGTCCGAATCTAATGACTGAACTCAGTCCTGAGTTGAGCAAGTGAATCAACCTGACTCGGCAGCTACCACTCTGCTCCGTTTCTTCTTCTTTCCTTCTATTCTCTTCTTCTTTTCTTTTTATTCTTCTTGCTGAAAACGTCCAGCAATCTGGACCCATCCAGACTCTATAACCCTCTCCCATTTCTTCTTTTCTTCCTCTTTTCCATCATTTCTTCTTCTCTACCTTCCTTGTTGGAGAATGCCCATATGCGGTCCTGGATTCAAAGGCAGCTGGAGAAGACGAGCAATAACCCACTCGACCCAGACTCACCCTAACCTTGGTCAACATGGTCCGATTATGCTCCAACTCGATTTGACTCGGGACCGTGACTCGTCAGCAAACCCGACATCAGCAATCTTCTCTCCTTTCTCTCTGATCTCCTTCTTCTTCGTTTCTCCCCTTCTCTTTTTGCTCTTCTTTTCTTTTCTTTCTAATTCTCTTCTTCTTTTGAAAGGGAGTGGGTCCTGGACTCGCCCGAACAAGCAGTGACTCGAACCGAGTTAGCTTCACCCAGTGCGGCAGCCAAACGGCGCCCTTTCTCTATTCCTCTCTATTTATTTCTCTTTTCTCCCTTTATGAATTCGTGCCCTAAAAGGAAAGAAGCTACTTATAGCCTTTCCACTTCTAGAGATTTCCATAGCTAATCCAGGGATTTCTTCTTTAGCAAAAGAAAGGCCTTCCTTCGAAAATCAGGGGGGTCGAGTAACTCAACTCCCAAGTTTCAATGCATCACCAACATGTTTAATGATGTTTGAATGTTATGCGTGTTAGAAGCGATAAACATGAATGAGATTATACCAAAGCAGTAATTGGTTGTATAAAAGCAAGACGAATGTATATATATGTATGTAAAGAAACAAAATAAACGATTCATTATCCAGTATGAATCCACGAGTCACAATATACATGTCTGTTTATATAAACAAAATGTCAAAATAAACTAGGTACAATCCCAGTAAATCCCATCACCCGTAACCTAGTCGAAGCCATGGTCTCGCATATACGAGAACTCCTCCTGGTCCTCGTCATAATCGGCTCCGCCTCCCGAGGTCGGATCGCCTAAACCGAGACAAGTCTGGTTGGTGTGCGCAACACCGTCCCGTAACGTGGGAGTGAGTAGCTAACTCGGTGGAACGATAAGACATAAGTTATCATGTTATCAATACAATCCAAGAATGATAAAGCAAGAAATCAAACACTCCTAGTTACTCGATTAATGCAAGTATGAATGCGGTATGATGGATGCTCTCTCCAACATACTCCCTTCGACACCATCTCATGTTCGCGCATGTTTACATCCCCTTCTCCACATCTTCCAGGCACATGCGATGTATGATGAGCATCGAGTTTTTAATTAGTTCATTTCAGATTGGGAAACTAAGGTACCTCCCTTATATCATTTTCAAACATGATCCAATCTAGGGTCGTCGTCCTAGTTAATATCGACGATGGTGTGTTTTCTAGGTCACTTGCTGTGGTACGTTACGCACAAAGGTTGCACCACTCCCCCATCACCCCTTAAACGATTCATCGCAATATACAACTATACGAAACAGGCCTAGTTCATACTCTATATATCGCGGCGAACCCTAAGGCACGCCGCAACTTGAATATGCTCGCGGTCACTACAAAGGGTCGCTGTGGTCAGCATACGCACAAAGGTTGCACCACTCCCCCATCACCTTATCGGTGTTCAACGCGAATATAGTGTCCCATACCACCATAATCGGCTCACGAGTTGAGTTGCTCACTTTGGTCACTACGGGAGGCACGTAGCCCCGCGTCGACGACCGACCACGGTGTTCGATACCACCATGCCGGCTCATGAGTCTTAGCGGATCGAGGTACCGATTATCACTTCGGTAAGTTTGGTACCTTAGGTTCAAGCATTAGCGACCAAACATGGTGAACATACATAAGACACACGGTTTACTTGACGTGTTTAGCTCGCGCACAACAAGTCGGGCGATATGAAGCGCAAAAGCACCTCGTGTGGCCAACCACTATCGCCAACCGAAGTACGACACGGGTTCGCCTAACACATCATGCGTGGCGGAACTAATCCCAACCACATCTTCAAGTCGATCTGGGATGCCTGGACTATGAACATAGTCCCAAGCTCAGTCAAATCCTAACCATAGCATGTGAAATACGGCATGATAACATAGTAATTCAAGAACACTAGCAATCATATTATAAAGCATAACATGAAGCATGTTAATAAACAAGTCACAAAGCATGTTCAAAAGCATGTTATAAAGCATTATGTAAATAGGGATACAAGTACTTAAATTTCGTAGGTGAGTGGTTAGAGTGAACAACCACATGGAGAGTGTCATATGTGACTCTAAGGTAGCCGAGAATCCCATCTCAGCACCTACCTAAGATTCTAACACTTAAGCACTTACACTCACAAGTGATTTCACCAACACTTGGAATGCAATATTTCAACATACATGACGTATGCTAGAGAAGTGTGTACTAGGGTTGTCCCTTTACTAAACTAGTATTTTATACATATACATCATAATCATACAGCAATTAAACATGGCAATCGCATCAGCAAATTTTATACGTATAGGGTACTTCCTCATATACCCAATCTCGACATACATAGTGTTTACAAAGGAACATAGCTTGCGACGATTCCTTTCGCCAAACTAGTACTTTAATCATGTATTGTATAATCATACATTAAATATATATGTCAAACATTATTCCAAAAGAAATACGTATACGGTATTTCTAAAATACGTAATTTCAACATACTGCGCATTTACAAGTGACATACATTTTGGCGATTCCTTTCGCCAAACTAGTAATTTATTCATATATTATATAACCATACATTAAATAAACATGTCGAACATTTATTCAAAAAAAATACGTATACGGTATTTCTACGTATACCTAGAATATGTGAAATTCCATATTTCACACCGTTAATCAAAACAGGAAACGGAAGGAACTTTGTACATGTGCAATTGCAAGCAGATCATGAATCTATCATTATCTGACATTGAAAGCGTTGAAAACCGTAACTTATACACTTAAAGTCCTCACCTTTGCCTTTGGAAATAACGAATCGGCCAAGGGTAATGGAACTTCCGTCTCACGGGAGATTTCTAGCCTCAAAGAGCGGAATCGGTTAGTTGATACACATCCTACATCGATCCCACCTCAAATCAGACCTAGGGTTAGGGTTTCTTACCTTCAAATGAGATGGATACCACCGGAAAGCGTCTAGAATAGGGCGGTGTAGGCCGTGTAACAAGCCAAAGCAGGAGGAGGAAGATCGGCAACAATCTCCAAGTCCTTCTCTCTCTTTTCTCTCTCTCCCTCTAGGGTTTCCTCCAAAATTCGTATGGCTGTGAGAGGGGCTGCTCTAAGCTCCTTTTATAGCCACAAACATTACGAATTTAGACTCAGGTTCAAGGGGTACTGCTAACATAGGATTTTCGCCGCTTTTCCAGCTCAAAAGGGAAGTTCTGGTGGCCCTCCTTGAACCAAACGTCAGACTTAAGCTCACCATCGATGGATCTACGTGGGATTACGTTTTTGACTCATTCGGATACCCAGATCGCACGTGGCGGACCACTTTCAGTTCGACGGTCAGTGGGCCATGATCAGAAATTCCAAGTACATGTAAATGTTCTCGAAATTTTCTTAATCCGAGGGTGTAATTTGGTCCGATTCCGATGGTCAGTTGCTTAATACTGACGCATCAACGAACGATGCCAAATCACTATTCCAGATATTTATTTTGGCATATGAATAGTGTTTTTCACACTACCTCGCTCCGATTCGAAACGAATGGCCGTGGAACATCGGATAAAGCCGATTTTTGAGATGATTGTTAAGCCCGTAGGCGGTCCTAGTTCCTTAGCTTCGGGTTAATCGGACTCCCGATGCGATCTAGACCTAATACTGAAGTTTCGTTTCATTCCGGCAGACGGAAATGAGTTTGGTTCTAAACTTTAGGATAACCTAGCGTCAATGATTGCAATTTTGGGTCTTGGATAGATCGTATTTAAAGCGATCATGTGATTTCACGACAAATCGAGTTTAGTACTTAGTTAACTTTGTTAAATTTCTAAAGGATTTAATCCTACGTGATTTCTGGTCAAGGTGGTACTCGACCCAATGTACGGAAATTTTCAGGTCGTTACAAAACTGTAACGTCTCGAATCTTCAGGACCCGAGTATATGACCCATGTCCCAAAAACCTGAGTGTTAACCTTAAAGGATGGTCAAATTCGAGTTTACATTTATTTTTCTTTTATTAGAGTGAGCAAATGAGAGTAGTGTGGACAAGTCGACATAAAGGAAAATTTCATTATCATTCAAATATACAAGAAGCTGCCCATAATGACTTATACAAACCCATGTCTCCAAATTTAATAAGTACAAGATTTACAAGAATTGAATACATGAAGAATAGCAGAAAGCGTATAAATATAAGCCGCCAGATTACGCAGCTCCTTTAGGAAAATATGGTCATGCATCCTTGGCGATCATACCCTGCTCCTCATCAAATTTGAACATGCATATCACTAAAGCCACCTGTACTACCTGTACGGTTGTATATTTGATGGATGAGTGGCTAACATAGTGTGAATTCCCCTCAAGATTCACACCGTCGCATTAGGTAAGAAATAGTATAAAACATCCAGACAACCAAAACAGAGTAAATGCTGTCTTATTAGATACATGGATGGGTGAATGCAATCATCGCCCCAGGGATGCTCATTCGTGCGGACAGTGGGCCGTCACCTATGTAATCATCGAACCTGGGAAACATCAACCAGTCGGAATCATCGAACCTAGGAAATATCATCTAGTCGGAATAATACGTGCCATATATGCATGATTAGCCAAGTCATTATTAGTCCATTTACAACCAGCCAATTTAGATAATCTAAAAGGTCACTACGGGGAGCACATGGCCCAGCGTAGGCCGACAGCTCGGGCATAGTATCTCATGACTACCATCCCCGGCCCATAAGACTACCATCTTAGGATGTTTAATGGAAACTCATCAACTAGTGGTCAATCATATTACAGTATATGGGGCTTACCATCGCATGGTTGCATAGTATTAACATCGAACCTATATAGGAAAAACATCAAAACAGAACCATGTAGGGCGAGTATCAAAATATGCTACATAGGGCGAATATCAAAACCATACGAGAAAAACCATCCTTCAAAACCATTGGGCATAACAACCCTGGATGGTAAGCCCACATCAATGATCCATCTAGACCACCACTCAATAACCACCAAGTCGAAGGTCCATTATGATCACAACTAGTCAAGTTACATCCCAAGTATGGGTGTACATTCATATGTGGGAATTTCCCACTAATGTACCAGTTTAAGTTCCATAAGCAATCCATAAAAAGAAACCCACAAGTATGAAAACTTATACAGGATAAGCATAAAGCATGTAATGCCACAATTCAATTTCCACCGGCTAACACATGTGATTATAAAGAGAGATATCAATTATGAATTTAAATAAAAACTATAACTTAAGCTAATGAGAAGATGGAAAGCTCAAGGGGAAGAATCATCACCTTATACTTTGGATCGCCTTCTAGTGTCGCTAAGTGCGCCCTTAGGATCGTATCCTATCACAATCATGAACTTGTATGATTAGATCCAAGTTCTAAGCACTACCTAGGGCTTAAGATCATAGTCTAGGATTGTCCTTTTACTGTCTCAATGTAAAGTTAGGGTTTTCATTTTAGGGTTTAATCTTAAACTTAGATTTTAGGTTTTTGAACTCTGATTAATGTTTCATTTTAATTTTTGCATAATGAATTAAATGATCTCATAGTAGAAGTGTCAATTAGTTAATAGTGATAACGATGATTCACAAGTTCCTGTTTGAATATGCCAATATTATCTAATATTCTTATGATGACTAATAATCTCTTATGTAACATGAGTGATAGTGATAAAATATTTACTAATAATAATATGATGGTCTCTAATAATGATACTCATATTAATAATACTTATACTTATCCCATAATGAAATCAATAGTATTTTTCTAAGGGTAATAGTCATGACTTGTAATATTGAATCTAGTCTCGATAATAGGTACTATGACCTACCATGAGTTACAAAATTTTACAATTAGATCCAAACCTACTACATTACTTGCGTTTAGGGTATTAACCTAAAGTTTAGACCACTTAAGTCTAGGACTTCAACCTAGAGTTTAAGTCTAGATTAGATTTTTGGATTTGAATGCTAGTTGATGTAAAATTAGCTACCATGTTAATTTAATAACTATAACATAAGTATTAACATTAATGGTATAATTAATATTAACTCATCATGGTAATAATAATCATTCTGGTGGTAGAAATCAATACACTCATACTATTAATGGTAGCATTTAAGAGTGGCAACCAAAGCACTAGGAAATAATGGTGTTATTATTATTATTATCTATCTACGATACTATTATTAGTATGGAAGATTTTCTAATGGCTATTCATATCTACCACTAATAATCCTAACCATGATACCAACAATGCTAATGGTAATTAAAAGAATCTCAAAATGGAGGAAGACGTGGACTCACCTTAGTCGACTTAGTCGAGTTAACTCTCCATTTGTGACTCGAGGCTCAACTCGAGTCTCACTCTCTCTCTCTCTCTCTCTCTCTCTTCTTCTTCTTCTTCTTCTTCTTCTTCTTTCTTTCTTTCTTTCTTTCTCTTCCCTTCCTTGTTTTCTCCTACTCTCCTACTGGGATCTCAGCAATAGTAAGACCAACCCACCAACTTTGTGACTCGGTGGAGTCGGAGCCCAACTCACATGAGTCGGCTCACTTCCTCACCCTTTCCTTTTTCCTCTCTATTCTCCCTCTCCCTGGCTCCTCTTCTATTTATTTTCTTCTCCTTTCTCAGCTGTTGTTGGGGGGTCCAGCGATGACAGCTGAACGTCCAGGGACGGTCCAGCTAGCACAACTTGACTCGGCAGCGAGTCGCGATGTGGGGTGGCATCAGCTCCATTCCACCTCCTCTCGATTCCTCTCCTCTACTCTTTTGGTTCCCTTTTTTTCCCTTCTATATTTTCCAAAAATCTCAGCCATCATGCTGGCTTGAACCAGGTCGAGCAGGATGGGTGCACACAGCAGCCATAGTAACTCTCTCTCTCTCTGTGTAATTTTCTTCTCTTTTTTTTTTCTTATCCTCTTCCTATCTCTTTTCTTTTCTCTCACTCTCCCTCTTTCCCTACTAGAGAGGTCCAATAGTGGACGCTGAGCTTGGCCTAGCTCTATCCAAACTCGGCTCGGTTGAGTTGCTGGATGCAATGGTGCAGTGCGGCACTAACCTGCACCAACTCCCTCTCTCGTTTCTCCTCCCTGATCCCTTTCTCTTCATTTCTCCATTTTCCTTCTTCGTAAAGTTTTGCATAGCTCTAGAATCAACCCGAACTCAGGTATCTAGCGGTAAAGTGCTAGCGTGGGTCGCAGCAGCGATGGAGGAGAAGATGGTTGTTGATGGCATCTTCTCAACGGGGGCTTCTACCTTCGATCTAATCCTTCAAGACGGTCCTAATGGACCCTAGGAAGCTTATGGATAAGCTTCTTCGAAGCTTTAGGAGAGATTGGATGGTGGGTTCGCATGGAGAAGAAAATGGCCAGGTTTTGGTTATGGCTGCAGAAATAGATGAGGGGGTGTGTTTGCTCGGTTCCCTCCCCTTCTTATGGTTTGCCCTAATGCTGCTAGACCGTCGGATGGTAAACAAGGGCTCGGATGAGGGCTGGTAAAAACTATGTTCTGTTACAACTGGTTTTTAGCAAAATCGAATGTGGTTTTGTTTGCTGGGAAAGCCCGAAATCAAAGGGCTAGGATTTCAGGGAATGGAGGGTTATGAATTAGGGAGCTGGGATCATGCGGATCGCTGAGCTGGAAGGAAGACATGTTTCTGTTTTTAGAAACATTTGAGTTTTTGGCACATATATGAACCTCAAATTGTGTCCATGCACACGTGAAGAATCATGTGAGACTCGGGGGTTTTTGTTGCACGTTTGTCCACTGTCAGATGGACGGTTTGGATGGTCCAGATGGACCGAGCAGGTGGGCCACCGATCAAGGTATATGGACGCTCGTCCGTCCGTTGTTAACAGCAGCAAGAGAGAGAAATCTCTCTTTTTATGGAAAGGGCAGGTCAGCACCTCTTGACCGAGCCCTCCGGTCTGGTGTACAGTAAGTGCACCACCCATGGTGCACACGCAACAGCTATGTGGGGTCCATCGTGATGTTTGTGGGAAATCTACTCCATCCATTCTGTTTTATGGTTTAATTGGGCCATTTTGACCGGAGGTGTGCCCGATCCAATGTTTAGGTGGGCCGTACTAATTGAACAAGGATTTTAAGTGCCTCTTGTGGCGATCCGATGGTCGGATCATTCCACAGTTGATTGTGAGCGGTTAAAATAGTTCAAGGGTCCATTTAAAGCCTTCAACATGCACTATTAACTAATACAAATCATTAATATGGATTTACTCGTAATTGAAATAAATAAATAAATAAAACTCATACATATATACAAATAAAATTTCTAATATTCACCAGCTACTATTTACATGTTATTAATCACATATTTATTAATATATAAATCATCATATACAGTCTCATATTATACACATATATATGAATGCAAATTGTACAATATCTTAATTAAAATCACATTGTTAAATAATATGAAATTTTATTTAAATATCTAATAATTTTTGGTATACATGTTTTTATAAAAATATTCAATACTACATTGATGTTTATAATTCAATTATATGTTGTAAAATTATTATTCATTATGTTTATTTAATATAATATTATTTTTTTAATATCTTATATACATTAAATACATACATATCATTTTAGCATGAAGTTTTAAATCTTCACGAAGTACATACATTTCATAGTGTATACATTTAGGTTGCATTATTTATACATTTATGGTAACACCCAAGTACTGGAAAGTACGGGGTGTTTCAAAAACCCACCGTTAAGGTCCTCTTCTTTAGTTATACGATTGTGTGGGCCGAAACTGTCATTCTAGAGATATTTCTAGTAGGGTGGGCCATGCATTGGGTGGTTAGGATCCATGTTAGGATCCTTATTACAGAAGGTGAGTTCCACAACTATTTTGGAGAAGATGATCAGCTGATCATGGTGTTTTTGAATGGTTCGATTGATTTAAGGATCTGACGTGTTTAGATGGTCCAGATACTGCCCATGAGGCTCATGGGTCCCATTCATTTCTAATCACACACCTTTTGAAACGGAGCTGACTCGCGCTTGTAGCAAAGTTCTCACCAAAATCTCAGCTTGTTATGAGATTATCGAGTCGCCCTAAATCTTACATCCCAGATCTCTCTTGGAAGGCTTTTAGAAAGTGGAGAAACGGCTGGGATTTATCATTCCTTAAAAGGAAAGGTTCGCTCCACCTTTCGTTGGATAGGGAGTTATTTTCGGAAATGGCACGCGTGATGTGGACTCTGGCCGACAGCGTGGACGAGCTCCAGGTGTTTAGGGCAAACGAAACTGCCAGCGAGGAGTCGCTGATGTGTAACAGTTGGCGAGAATCACCACATCTGACGAGGGAGTTAGCGTCGCATGATCATGTACGTGCGTGTGTACTGCCACATACAAAGAGAACATGGTTGTGGTCAGTGATCCCTGCTGAATATGATGGACGACTCGGATCTTCGAGATGACCCTTGATGGTGGTCGTTTCACCTCAACAGACAGTGCGGTTCGTTTGAAATTGCAAGTGGCAGGAGAAATGGAGAAATCCTTGATTTCTCTTATTTTCATATGGTCAAACCCGTTTTGACTGAATAGTGGTCTCATGCAACGTGGGTGAACTACTCTTGGTGCACACATGTGATGGATGTGGGGCCCACAATGATGGTTAGTGCGAATCTATTTTGTCCATCTGTCTTGGCCAGTTATTCTAAGGTCTTAGACCGGAGATGGGGTAGATTAAAAACTCAGCTTGCCTGCATCTATCAATTTATGTGTCTAATTGATCATTTTGGTCGATTTAGCGGTCGGATTTATTCGAGTCTGGACTTCAACGGTCTTGGATATTGTTTGGATTGATTGGGACCGCTCATTCTATGAACTTTCAATTCTAATGTCTTTATTATAGCATTATCCATAATATAAGTTATTATTATTATTATTATTTTATTATTATTAATATTATCATCTAAATTTTAAAATTGTAGGGTCTGCTTCTAAACAGAGCCACCCTTGTGGTGGATCAACATGTATGAGTCGTGAATCTAATTCTTAAAGTATTTAAACCATTAGGTGTGCCACACTTTTAACTATTAGGTGGGCCACACCATACGAACGTCAAATTACCAATTCTCGACATCCTGACCACTCCAATCATCGAACAGTTGGATTAACTTGCATTTAGTCATCAATAATCCTAGGGATCCTAAGTAACTTTAGGCGTGATATGGGAGTTGGATATGAAGACCATATAATTCATTATGTGTTTTCAAAGAGTGGACCATACAACAGAACATTGTAACCCTGATGAACGGTGGATCTACTGATTTGACAATTCATCTCAAGAGTCAATAGATGGGTGGCTTGACTTATAGATGGAGATTTCGTAAAATGGTTAGATTTAGTCAAAATGAAGATGAGCAGTTCCATAAGTTGGCTTATCAGGTAACACCCAAGTATTAAAAAGTACAGGGTGTTACAGAGGCAGCTCACTCCATGCTGCAGTTCAGATGAACATTCTGGACGAGTTCGCTCGTCCCCAACATGCTGGCCCTTCACCAGTTCACTGAGTTTTTCAAGGTGGGCCAGACAGAAATGGGCCCAAATTCAAGTTGGACGCCAATGCATGGACGAGCCAGACCTCCAGCAACGAGTTTTAGGCCGAGCCAGACTTCCAGCTTTGGGTCGGATCCCAACTGGAGCCCAACCACAAAGATGGGCTGGGTATTGGGCCAAGTATAGCCCTAAAACTGGGCCGTGGTTTGGACCAGGCCCAGCCACATTTTAAGGGCAAACAAGCTAGGCCAGGCTAGTCAGCCAGTTGCATCCTTGGGCCGCAGGTTGCTAAGACGAATTATGATGGGCTTAGGCCCAATTTTCATTAGTTGGGCGAGTCCCGATGATCCCCACCTATTTGTAGTGGCCAAGAAGCATGGTGGCCCATTCAATGATGATGATGAAGGTGACGTCTACATGGGACGTATGGAAATAGGCCTCACCATCATTTTGTGAAAGGGAACCCGAGATTAAATCAAACCTGGGTAGCTAGGAGTTTCAAAATCATCCGTCAAATTTGATTAATAATCTCTTGTTGGGAATGGCCCCAGGTGTTCAATTAGAGGACATTGAATCGTGGGTTGATCACTAAAAGGAGGGACTACGTAATGGAATCCAATTCGAAAGGTGGTGACCTTTTCCCTTGGGCTTTTCATCTTTAAGATAGCCCAAGTATAGTTCTATTCAAATCATGATTGCTAGTGTAGAACCTTGGTCATTTGTATCAAACTTTAAATTCACATTAGTCATTTTTACATTGCTCTATGATTGGTAAATCTACAACCTATGTTCATATGAAGTAAATACTAAGCTCTATATGATAGACTCCTAGTTTTAATTGTCAACCTCATATATCATGTTCACATGTGATCTACACTTTTAAGTTCTGCTTTAATTGTAGATTATGCCTCGGTTTCATAGTCCTTTATGGTAATGTGTATTTATCTACACAATTCTACTTGTTATGTTATACCCACACACCTCTACATGTCATTGGTTTGCTTGTAAGGCACTCATAGAACCTAAGTATCTACACATAAGAGGGGAGATCCCCACCTGTATGTGAGAGTCCACAATTAGGGTGTAACAAGACTAGTTATGTTAAAAATAGACCCTCAACTTGGAGGCTATTTTAGTGGTGGAATATTAATGGGATTTACCATCCATGGAATGCTCTCATCTATATGGTCTTTGGATGAATTATTAATCGACCTAATTTCTCATGGCCCACCATCCCGATTTAGCATTTAAGAGTACATCCTTTTACCGCATCGAATTATCATCAGTCAAAGATTTGGTATTTGCCCTTGCGGCTCAATAATTCATACTCGTCCAACCATGTGGTGGTAAACTCTCCTTCTATCAAAAATTTACTGGCCACTTGCTGATGGGTTCTATTAAACATCCTAAGGTGGAAGACCTCATGAGCCGGGGATGGTGGTCATGGGACACTATGCTCGAGCTGTCGGCCTATGCTGGGTGACAAGCCCCCCATAGTGACCACTGAGTTACTTAAATTGGCTAGTTGTAATTAGGATAATAATGGTTTGGCTAATCATGCATTTATAGCATAATGGCGATGACGGATGGCTAATTATGGATGCTTTAGATAGCACGTGCCCTTAGGCTTAGTGGGGTATCATTTCTCTAGCTCCCAGACCATCGACTATCAACCTACATATATGATGTACGATGCTTAGTCATTATGTTGTTCGTGATGTACGCATGTGATATGTTATGCTGATGACCAGTCATATGCATGGGTGACGAGCCCAAGTCCAACTGGATGAGCATCCCCAAGTCGATGAACATTCATGCACCCATGCACTTTAAATAAGATCGTATCCTGTTTATTTTGAATGTCTTAATGTTTTCCTTAAACTATGCTTGCTAAGGTGGCGGTGTGTAATCTTGAGAAAAATTCACGCTGAGTTGGCCACTCATCATCGAATATTCAACCGTACAGAGTATGCAGGTATTGATGGAGAAGAGTGCAGTGTAAGCCCTAAGGGCGTAACAGTTGACTCTGAAGATGGATACTACGAGGCGGAGACGCAACAGGAAGCGGCTACATATTTTGGGCTTAATCAGTAGATACAATATTTTCTTTATAGTTTGTTTTGGTTACCTTGGAACTTATGAATTTTGTAATTAAGGTCTCCAACTGGGTGGACCAAAATTTTAACATTCAGGTTTTATAATATTATCCATGCTTGGTTATGCTATCATACTCTGATTTTGGTATTTTGCTAGTTACCTTATCTATTAACACCTAGGTTTTGGGAACGAGTCTTGTAATCAGGTTGTGAAAACCAAGGCGTTACAAGTTGGTATCAGAGCGGAGTATGAGATAGCCAGGCTGTGGGATCAATATACAAAATTCATAAAGAATTGACTTAGATGAAATTTAGAAAATTTCCCTAAAGAATAGTTAGGATGATCAAACATAGAAACAAAATACTTAAGTTCCCTTAAAAGTTATGAGAACAACCATTCTAAGTCCCTTAGAAAATTTCTAGATAACATTAAGACTTAAGGATGAACGTAGGTTCCCTTAAAAGGCATTAAGATTAGTTGTTTGAACTTAGAAACAAAAAGTTTAGTTCCCTTGAAGAACTACCATGAGTATCGTTAAACCTAGAAGTTAGCCTTATGTATTATGAGGAGGCAATTGCTCACCATGACATGTTTGGGTCAAGCGGGAAATGTGATAACAGGCCTCTAATCTCTAAATCACTCCACCCGTCATTAGTCTGTTATCGCACTTTCCCATTACCTCGAGAACTATACTGTAAAATTCTGGCCTCGCAGGGGATCATGCCACCCGTACTACGGTCGCAGCGGGCTCACACTATCGATATACAAGCCCTCTCACCGATAGAACGCCAGTGGGAACGAAGTCCCGTAAACACGTCAGGTCACCCGCTTCGAGTAGTGAACCCAGACTTGGAGTTTAAGACCGGAGGGGACTCTCCTCCTCCCGAGGTTATTCCATCAGGGATGCCTTCGCAATATTTCAAGCAGAGGACGTCGTCCGCTGATGCATCCGCAGACACACAGACAGGGGTCACAGCTTTTATAGCCTTTAGACAGATGGAAGCAGCCATACAGCAGCAGCAAAATGTATTCATGCGGCAGCAATAGGATGCGCACGCACTTATGATGAAGACCCTATGAGATAGGAATCGTAGGGCGACATCACAAGACAGAGATGTCCGAGGCACGGACATTTTCGAGCGGTTCTAGAGGCTCCAGCCGCTGATGTTCGAAGGGGCACCCGACCCAGTGAAGGTAGAACACTGGATAGCCAGGATCACCAAGATGATGAAGCCTCTAGAGTTTTCAGACACTCAGATGGTAAATCTAGCCACGTACTTGATGGAGGGGGAGGCGGAGAATTGGTGGCAGAGCTTACTGTGGGGCGTTCCGCCTACATATGCATGGACATGGGTCGGGTTCAAGACGAAGTTCCTGGAGAAGTATTTCCCTCGAACATGCAGAAATGAGAAAATAGCCTAGCTTTTAAAGCTGGAGCAGGGTAAGATGATTGTTGCCCAGTATGAGGCACGATTTGATGAGCTCTCTCGATTCGTACCCAAGGCCCTAAAGGATATAGAGTACAAGCTGCAAAAGTTCAAGGAAGGGCTCAAGCCGGGAGTTCGGTCACGACTGTGCATGTGGGATTTCAAGGACTTCCCAGAAATGGTGGATAAGGCCATGCGAGTCAAGAAGGACTTCGAGTGCATCATGAGGACTCCCCCGTCCCCCCATTAGGGACATCCAAGCAGGCCGAGGCAAGCGCCTCCCGCCCCACTAGTCCCGGAGAGGAGGTTCAGGATACTACCTATAAGAGCCCCATCCACGCCTCTTAACAAGGGCTACAATTACTGTCACAAAGAGGGACACATCGCTCAGAACTGCTATAAGAGAATGAGGGATAAGGGCGTCCCACAACTAGCAAATTGCCCCCAGCTGAACTAATCAGCAGCTAGAGCTGCACCTAGGCCGCAACCTCCTAGACCAGGACCTCCAGCTCAGTGGAGGATTCCTGTCATGCCCCAAACTCAGAAACCGGGCTCACAAAATTCCTGATTACCGAATCCGGTGTCGACAGCCTTCGTAGTACCCCATTCTCGGCACCCAGCATCCATACACCAGATTTCAATCCTGGGATCCTACAAGGATGATTTTTCAATGTATATTTAACTCGTAATAAGCATAACCACAAGCATACCCAAATCACAAAGGCAACATCATCATCACATATCCACTAATATAAACATTTGAATACAATGCTGAAAGGGAAATATATATATCGAAGTCAAAGCTCCAGAAGACCGCCGCATGCTCCATGCTCAATGTTGCTCTAACCTAACGCCACCTGCACACATCTATCGTGCATAAGCTTATAGAAAGCTTAGTGGGTGGTGAAAGTGTGTGTGCAAGATAAGTGCCGAGTATGCAATACAATGCCATAAATCATACAATATCGAAATAGGAGGAAATACTGTAAGTGTTATGGTCTTATACTCCTTTGGTTGTCAAATTTTGATGTGTCAAAACATCTATCTGTGCCCTGTGCTTGTATGATGATTTATATGAATTCAAGACACTGCATAAATACTTCAAGAAGCTACAAGTTGAACTTTTCAAGAAGCTACATATTGAAGTTCAAGAAGCTACATGTTGAAGTCTCAAGAAGCTACAATGTTGATGTTCAAGTCTTAAGAAACAACTCATGACTTCAAGAGTAATAAGCAATGCATGAAGTAGTTGTTATGCTGATGAAGATCTCAAGTTTGAAGCTACAACAAGTTCAAGATCTCAAGCCTGATATGGTTCAAACAATCTACATTCGTTGAATGGTTGAAGTTCAATGTCCATACGACATGATTCAGTTTGAATGACCTTAGGTTGACCCTTTAAGTAGGTCACTTTGGATACATAAATCAAATATTTATTTTATGTAAGTTTGGTCTATTCTACGACCGGGCCCTAGCTCTTGTTCGACCCGGCCCCGACATTGGTTCGACTAGTCTAAGAAATTCTACAACCGTCTAAGTAGTTGAAGATTTTTTCAGTAATTTTTGGTACGCCCACGACCACCCCTGGAGGTCCTTCGACCGATCGTAGGTGTGGCCGACTGTCCACCACCACGGTCGTGGATCTACGACTCAAAGTCCAAAGAACGAATTCTATGGTCCTACGACTGGGTCGTAAGGATCTACGACCTGGGTCGTAGGTGACCCACGACGGGCCGTAGGCTACCACGACCGGTCGTGGAACTACTTTCAAAGATCGCGCTTAAATTTTCAAAAATTGTTAGAGCTACGACACCGAAGGTTTCTAAGACCACTGCATCGTACGAACGATTTTTGCTTCTATAAATTGAACACGAAATTCGTAGTTTTCACACTTCAACTCTATTCTATTCAAGAATTTTCAAGTGATCACTCGAGATAAGTCTCGTGTTTATTTTAAGCTACATTGTGCTTATTTAATATTCCTTTTTGCTAGCTTATTTAATTTGATTTTGTTTCTATATTTCAATCTTATTTGAAAAGAGGAATTATCTTATTCCTTCTTCTTGGAATCAAAATCAAATATAGCTACGCCCAACGAGTTAAATCTAAAATCTATTAGAATTTAGAACCTTATGAATGAGAGTATTGGAAATTGAACTTTGACATTCAATCATCTACTCCGATTGGTTCTAGGGCTGCTAAGAAAAGGAGAAATCCGGTATTTTACAATTCTATAAAATTTATTTAGTTTTGGTTTTGTTTGAGGTTAAGCCGTAAAAATCTCATTGTCTTGGTTTTGTTTGAGGTTGAGCGAAAAATCTCATTGTATTGGTTGTCCGAGGAAAACCGTAAAACTCGAGAAAAGAGGGGTTTTTGAATTGTGTAAGCCCAAGTGAAAAAGACACAATTGTAAAGGTTTTTGGTGAACTCCGTGAAAACCTATTTGATAGTGAACGCTAATATCCTTGTGTGAGGATATTAGAGTGGAGTAGCTTTTGTGTGGTCATTGAAAAAAGCAATATGGTGTACACACAAAGTAACCACTATAACTCTTTGCCTTGTGGATTGAATGCTTGCTTAATTTTCATATCTTTTATCATTCGATTGTGTGGAATGTACAAGTGGATGTGAATGTTGTAACTATTTACATTTCAAGCAAGTGTGGGGATTGTTGTAATAATTTAGATCTATACTTCTGCATTTAATTTCAATTCCTTGCTATTTCATTTACTTATATTAAAATTGAGTCCTTGATCCAAAAGAGGTTCTAGAAATAAGGTTGTCCTACCATAAGCCCTTGTTTATTATGGTGTAAGGTTGTCCTTGGAATTGAATTTGTATCAATCTCTCAATACTTATTTATCAAGGTGATTTAAAATTTAGCATTGTGAATTGATTTATATTGTAAGGCTATTGGTTTAATTTATTTCCGCTAATTTTATTTTAAATTTGGCATAGTCCTATTCACCCCCCCCCTCTAGGACATTTAGCTTGGCCTTTTCAAGTGGTATCGAGCCTAATAGCTCATTTTGTTGCTTTTTATTTGGATTTATTTCCGAGCTAACGATCTAAGCTATATAAAAAGATGTCAAATTTTGATAGCCTTTCGCATTACTAGGCCTCCACCTTTTGATGGCTCCAACTATGCCTATTGGAAAGCGTAATGAGGATCTTCCTCAAATCAATGGATGAAAGTGTGTGGCAAGCCACGTTGATCGAATGGAATCCTCCTATCATGGAAGTAACTGTGTTGATGGTTCAAAATCTATGAAAATTACACCGTATTTTCAATGGACCACACTTCGTAAAAAATGAGAGTAGTGCTAATGCTAAAGCACTAAATGCAATCACTTGCGCACTATCTTAGGATGAGTTCAAAAGAATCATATCCGTGATACGAAAGCAAGCCTGGGATATTTTAGAAATGACACACGAAGGTACATCAATTGTCAAGAAATCTAAAGTCCAACTCCTCACAACTAAATTTGAAGAAATTCATATGGAGGAAAATGAAATGTTTATGGACTTTTATACTAGATTGAATGACATTGTAAACTCAATGTGGGGTCTTGGTGATAAGATTCCAGAAAGTAAAGTGTGTGCAAAAATACTACGCTCTCTTCCTGAACGGTTCAATTCTAAGGTAACCGCAATCCAGGAACTTCGTGATACGGATATTATGAAGGTAGAAGAATTAGTTGGTTCTTTACAAACCTATGAATTAAGTTTTAAAGCTCCTAAAGGTAAATCTATTGCTTTGAAGTCATCTAAAAGTATTACTCAAGAAAATTCAGATTCAGAAAAGTCTGAAGATTATATGGCCCTTTTGGCGAAAAAGTTTTATAAGATTTTCAAAAGTAAGAAAAGAGTCGACTTTCAAAAGGCAAATGAAAAGAAACGTTCTAAACCTAAGTCTAAAACTTGGAAGTCATTGAAAGATAGTCAATGTTACAACTGTCAAGAATATGGGCATTTAGCAAACAAATGTCCTAAAAAGGACAGATCCAAAAGGAAGGGTATGTTGGCTACTTGGGATGAATCGTCTGATTCTGAAGCCTCTTCTGAATCAGAAAATTCAGAAACCGAGTCGGGCAGTGAACTTAAGGCCCTTATGACTCTAGCCAAGTTTACCTTTTCCGATCACAATGATTCAACAAGTGAAGAAAATTTGGATAGTGATCATGAAAATGATGAAGATCTTCAAGATGCTTACAATGCCTTATATAAGGAAAGTTGTAAAATTACTGTCAAACTTAAACTTCAAAAAGAAAAGTTTTTTAAACTTAAAGAATGTTTTGAAACCCTTGTTTTAGAAAAATCTCAAATTTCAGATTGTTTTGAAAAATCAAAGTGTGATCTAGAATTCAAAACCTCCCTAATTGAAAATTTGAAATCTGAAAATGAGAAACTTAAAAATGAAGTATCTTCTCTTCTGAGTTTGAAGGACACATGGAGATATGCCCAAGGTGATCCAAAATTAGAAAAATTATTATCCGGATCAAGAAAATGTGGCGATCGATCCGGGTTGGGCTATGATAAAAACACATCTCCTAAACAGAAGAATACTCCTTCCAATTTTGTGAAAGGAGAGACTTCTAACTCAAAAGGAAATGGTACCAATCAAGTTTTTTCTAAAAATACAAAAACTCTTCAAAAACACAAAAGCAGCTATATAAATTTCAAAAATCAGATTCGAAACCCACTAGCTGAAAAAATTGTTGATTTACTTAAGGAGCTATTAAAATCTAACTCAATAGGTCACTCTTACAACTATAAACAAAAGAAGACCAATTATTCTCCTAAACCCAAAACAATCTTGAAATGAGTTCCTAAGGTTGCCTGTTTGGTTGCACACACTGCTTTCAAAGCTACAAGCCATTCGAAATGGTACCTAGACAGTGGATGCTCCAGACATATGAAAGCGACAAAGCACTATTCACCGATCTTAAAGATATGATCGATGGGTCACCACATTTGGTGATGGTAGCAACTGCTAAGATAATTGGCAAAGGTACGGTCCAACTCTATAACCTTCCCTTATTTAAAATGTTTTATATGTTGAGGGTTTAAAACACAACCTCGTTGAGCATATCTCAAATATGCGATAACAACCATAATGTTAAATTTTCTAATCAAGGTTGTGAAATTATAAATGAAAAGGGTTCTCAGAATATTAACTGTCGCAGAACTTCAAAACCGCTATATAGTAAGCAATGGTAGCTCATCTAAACAAACGTGCTACATGGTCCATACCGATGAGAGATGTAATTATGGCATAAACGCCTTGGACATGTACACTACCGAAATTTATACAGATTGAGCAAAAGTGAACTAATTAGAGGTCTACCTAAGATGCAAAAAGTAGACAAGATTTGTGGTGAATGCCAGTATGGTAAACAAACTAGGAGCTCTCACAAAAAGGTGAACTCCAATATCACCACAAGACCACTCGAGCTTCTCCACATGGATCTTATAGGACCAACAAGAACGAAAAGTCGAGCTGGTAAAAAGTACATCTTAGTTATTGTAGATGATTATACAAGATACACTTGGGTTTCATTCTTAAGAACAAATCAGAAACCCTTGATGAAGTGAAAAAGATTATAAAACGGATTCAAACTGAAAAATGTTCTCAAGTCAGTAAGATCCGTAGTGATCATGGATCCGAATTCGAAAATAGCAGTTTTGAGAAATTTTGTAGTGATCAGGGAATATCGCATGAATTCTCTGCACCTAAAACTCCTCAATAAAATGGAATTGTCGAGAGGAAGAATAGAGTGCTTCAAGAAATGGGAAATGTTATGTTAAATAGCATGAAGCTCCCTAGGAATCTCGGGTCAAGTGGCGTTGAATACAACTGACTGCTACATTATTAACCGTGTTTATATTTGTAAATCTAATAATAAAACGGCTTATGAAATGTGGTTTGAGAAAAAGTCTTCTGTCAAATACTTTTGAGTTTTTGGCAGCAAGTGCTATATTTTGCGTGACCGTGAAAATTTGTGAAAGTTCGACACTAAAAGTGATGAAGGGATCTTTTTAGGATATTCTTTAAATAGTCGTGCATATCATGTTCTGAACAACAGGACCGGTGTGATTCAAGAGTCAATAAATGTTGTGATTGACGATCTTTTGAATACACCTGTCTCTAGTTCAGATAATGATGAAGTTCTTATACTTGAAAAACAAGAAATTTCATCAAGTGAAACTAATCCGAATTAAGGATTTGTTAAAGATCATCCAACTTCTCAAATACTTGAAACCCTCTCACCGGTGTGCGCACTCGTAGACAATTAGAGGACATATGTAACTACGTATGCTTTACATCCCAGATTGAACCGATTAACGTAAAAGAAGCACTTTCGGATGAAAATTGGATTCTTGCGATGCAAGAAGAACTTAATCGCTTGTCGAAATGATGTCCGCACCTTGTTCCTAGACCTAAAGATAAACATATTATTGGAACAAAATGGATTTTCAAAAACAAATCGATGAACTTGGAAATATTATTTGAAATAAAGCAAGACTAGTTGTACGGGGGTATACACAAATTGAAGGTATTGACTATAATGAAACATTTGCTCCTCGTAGCTCGTCTTGAATCAATCGACTTTTTATCTCCATTGCATGTTTTAGGAAGATTAAAATTTACCAAATGGATGTAAAGAGTGCCTTTCGAATGGTGATTTACATGAAGAGGTATATGTTGAACAACCTACTGTGGTTTGAAGATCCTAAATTTACCGATCATGTGTATCGTCTTAAGAAGGCTCTCTATGGTCTCGAAACAAGCTCCCGTAGCATGGTACGAAAAACCGACTAAGTTTTTACCGAGTCATAATTTTCGGATGGGGTGTGTTGATAAGACGCTCTTTGTTAAGAAACATAACGTGATATTCTAATGGTTCAAATATATGTTGACGATATTATTTATGGATCAACCTGTACTAACATGATGCGTTGAGTTTGCAGATTTGATGAAGTCTAAATTCAAAATGAGCATGGTTGGAAAATTAAACTATTTTCTAGGGTTGCAAGTAAAACAACAACCGATGGAATTTTTATCTCTCAAACCAAATATGCTCGAGTTTAATTAAGAAATTTGGATTTGAGAAAGGTAAAAATTTTGATACTCCTATGAGTACAACTTTGAGACTCTCAAAAGACTCTACGGTGTAATGATGTGGATCCTAAATTGTATCGTAGTTTGATTGGTAGTTTGCTTTATTTGACTCGCTAGTAGACCGATATTGCTTTGAGTGTTGGTATTTGTGCTCGTTATCAATCAAATCCTAAAGAATCTCACTTAACTCTTTGTTAAGCGGATTATGCGATATGTCGCAAGTTCTACTAAACTAGGTCTCTGGTATCCACATGAGACTAATGTTCAATTAGCCGGTACAGACGACTTGCCGATCAATTGGAAACATTGATGATAGGAAATCAACCAAGTGGTGGTTGTTTTTACATTGGAAATTGTCTTGTTTCTTGGTTTAGCAAGAAGCAAAGTTCTATATCGCTATCAATGGGTGAGGTGAATACATTCTTCACTGAAATGCATGTACTCAACTTGTTTGGATGAAACAAATGTTAAGCGATTATGGAATCACTCAGATTCTATGATTTTATTTTGTGATAATTCCAAAGGCAATAAATATCTCTAAAAATCAGATTCAAAGATTCACGTACTAAGCATATTGACATTAGTTTCATTACATTCGTGAGTTAGTGGAAGAAAAATTAATATATTTGGATTACATTCCAACCGAGACTCAACTTCATGGACATTTTCACTAAACCGCTGACAAAAGCAGGTTTAATAAATTAAAATTTGATCTCGGTATATGCAATTTAAATTGAATTTACAAGATTTGGTGTATCATAATGTACATAACTATGATGTTTTATTTGCTTGAATTTGAAAATTATTTAAAAATTTTGCAAATTTTGAGTCGTATTTCGACCGGATCGTGAGTGTACACGCCGGCCGTGCTACGACCTCTGGCCGAACACCTACACGACCTACCGTGAAACTCGGGATTTCACTTTAATTTGGGGATTTTGACTCTTCTTCTTCATTTCTTTTTACTCTCCAACGGTCAGCTCTAGCTATGACCTGGCTATTAGTGTCGAATCTTGTGGAACGCCTCGAAAATCGGGGTTCGAGCATAAACTCAACTCCCGAGTTCCGTAACCTCACTTATGCAACAAAATGAATGATGATTGAATGTTGATCGTATTTGTGCATTGAACATGAGTGAGATTAAGCCAAAACAAGATATCATACTCGAGAGACAGTTAAATTGCAAGCGGAAGACGATGATAGATAGATAAAATATATAAACTATGATGAGTCTCCGAGTGTGATAACATTACTAGGTTAAATAAGTACAAGTACGGTTCTAAAATATAACAAATGTGTAAGTGTAATATCTTCTATCCCAAGTACCATAGCCTCAGTCAATGCAGTACCATGTCTTCAAAGACCCGTCAGAGAGTTACATGATAGGAGAACTCCTCCTCATCACCATAGAAGTAGTCCGACTCTGCTTCATAAGCATCGCCATCATCTGAAATTCAACAAATCATGTTTGGTGTGTACAACACCGTCTCGTAACGTGGGAGTGAGTGATCAACTCAAGAGAACAAGAAAGCATAGGTTAACATGTTATCAATTCAATCAAGCAAGAATGATAAAGCAAGACAAATCAAACAATTCTAACTACTATTATTAAGTGCGAGAATGAAATGACATGATGCCGATGCCCTTGCCAAACCACCCTCATGCGACATCATCTTACGTTCGCGAATGCTTAACTCCCACTCGGTGCGCCACATCTACTAAGCACATGCGTGCGATGATGATCATGATTACCGAGTTATTATTAGTCCATTTCAAACAAAGAAGATTGGGAAACTAAGGTACCTCCCTTGTATCATTCCCAAACATGATCCATTCTAGGGTCGTCGGTCCTAGTTAATCTCATACGATATTATGGTTTGAGAGGCGTAGCGAAGGCATCACAAAGGGCTCGTCACCGTCAAGACGGATACGATCTCACCGTATGCGGCTCACGACCGTCACCGAGTACAGTCTCACCGTACTTGGCTCAATCACTAGCCGTCACCGAACTAGTCTCACCGTACTCGGCTCAACTCATACTCCGCTTGTGTGAAAACTCGTCGCCAATGACGACCTTGGAGTATACTCGAAGATACTACAGAGGACTGCGTCGCTGTCAAGACGAGTAAGGTCTCACCATACTCGGCTCTCGCCGTATCAGTATCGACAAACGGCCTCGAATATAGTGTCCCATACCACCATAATCGGCTCACGAGTCTAGTTGCTCACCGGGTCACTACGGGAGGCACGTGGCCCCTGCCGAGGCCGACAAATTTCGACTACGGTGTCCCATACCACCATGCCCGGCTCATGAGTCTTAAGCGGATCGAGGTACTATGGTTAAAAGGGATTTCACTGGTAAGTTTGGTACCCAGGTTCAAGCAAGATAGCGACCAAACATGGTGAACATACATAAGACAGATCGGGTTACTTGACGAGCTCGGCTAGCTCGAGCGCACAACAAGTTGAACGACATGAAGTGCATAAGCACTTCGCGTGTACAACCACTATCGCCAACCGAAGTACGACTCGGGTTCGTCGAACACATCTCACGTGGCAAATGAATCGCAGCCACGAATTCAATTCTTGTACCGATTGTCTGGACTATAATCATAGCCTCAAACATGATAACTTGCAGATAGATAAAGCAAGAATGGATCAAGATTCCACTCATACAATCAAGGTATGGTATTATCCGTTTAGGGTCGCCTGTGGTCATTAACACGCACTCGTTGCTCCGCTCCCCCATCACCCATGACGGATCATACAACGTAAATATAAATTTAAATATATGCATTACATAGTTATAATCATAAGCAGTTGAGCATGTTATGAATCACAACAAAAGCATGAGTTTATACATGTTCAATTCCTAATCACACAACAATCCAAGGAGATCATACACATAGTTAAAAGAGGTTGAGAATCACATCTCAACACCCTTATACATTACAATTTGCTAACTACTACTCATTCAGACATTCCAAGAAACACTTAAACAAACATACATCAACATACATGACATATGTCGATCACATAGGCATTAGGCCAAATCTTTTCCCTAGGAGTTGCCCCAATCATAACACGCGTACACCCACGATGGAATTCATGGCAAAGTGAATCCAAGTTCCATATTCATTCCATTTCCACAAACACTTGGGCCACACATTTTAGCATATGTGGTGTATATTGGCCGTGGCGTGATTTAGGCAAATCCTTTCGTCAAAAGGGGTATCGCCAATACAACAATCATGAATCCATGACAACTAGTCATGGCGAAGTACGAATGAGAATTCGGTACTCATTCAATCATTTTCACAAACACTTAGAATACACTATTACAACATACATGGTGTATGTTAGTAAAACATGTATTAGGGCTATCCCTTAGCCAAGTGGGTATTTTATCCATGTATAATATATTACTACAGCAAATAATCATGATAAATTCATCTCCCAATATTTATACGTATACAGTATTTTCTAGAATACGCATTTTCAACATACATAGTGTATACAAGCAAACATGTATTACGGCGATTCCCTTCGCCAAGCAAATGTTTTATACACACATAATATATTTATATGACAATTAATCATGACAAACACATCACTAAAATATACATGTATACGGTACTTCTTACAATACCGTATTTCTACATACATAATGTTTATTAGTAAACATGTATTTAGGCGAATCCTTTCGCCAAATAAGTATTTTATCCATACGTCATATATTCATACGACAAATAAACATGTCAAACACATTTCCATAAAAAATACGTATACGGTATTTTATACGAATACCTTGAGTATGTGAAATTCCAAATTCTACAATTCTAATCGAAACTGAAAACGGAAAGCACTTTGTACATGTGCAATTACAAGCAGATCATGAATCTATCATTATCTGACATTGAAAGCGTTGAAAACCATAACCTATACACCTAAAGTCCGCACCTTTTGTCGTAGAATCGTAACGGAGTTGATAGGTTTGCTAAGCTCCGTATTCGGCAGTTTGGCAACCTATGGAACGAAATACGTTAGCTATTTCATAACCTACAACCACCCAAGCCCCAAATCAGGTTAGGGTTAGGGTTTCTTACCTAGAAACGACGCCGGAATCGCCGGAAAAGTGATGAGAATCAGGCGGTGGAGCCCGAATAGCGGTAGGGAACAGCAGTAGGGAATATTCCTCCCACATCTCCCACACTTTCTCTCTCTTTTCTCTCTTTCAAATCCAAATTCGTATGGCTGCCATGAGAGAGGGTTTAAGGTCCTTATATAGCCCAAAAATTTACCAAAATAGACTTCTGGACAAGGTTCACCTAGGTTATAGCCAAGGCGGAACTTTTTCAGCTCAACGGAGGACTTCTGGCGGGCCTCCTTGAGCCAAAGGTCGGACTTAAGCTCACTAACACTGGATCTACATTCTATTAAATTTTCATTTCGGTCGGGATTCCACATCAAGCGTGGTGGACCAGTTTCAGTTCAACGGTCAGCGGATCTCGATCGGAGATTCCGAGTACATGTAAATGTGTATGAAATTTTTCCGATCCGAGGGTGTAATTTGGTCGGTCGACGGCCTGGTTGCTTAAAACCGACGCAAGCAACGAGTCTCAGATCACTATTCAAGATATTTATTTTTAAAGAAAACAAGTGTTTTCACACTCTCTCGCTCCGACTCAACGAATGGTATGTGGGGTATCTACTGGATTTGATTTCGAGATGGTTGTCAAGCCCAGAAGGCGGTCCTAATTCCTTAACCGTGTTAATCGGACTTCCGACGTGCGGTCCAGATCTAATACGGAGTTTCAACGTGCTCCCGAGAGCAGTTGGGTAATGAGTTTGATCCTAGATTTTAAGGTAACCTAGCGTCAATGATTCTACAAGTTTTGGGTCTTGCAGATCGTATTTAAAGCGATTCAAATGGATTTCATGGCTAATCTAGCTTAGCACTTAGTTAACTTTGTCAAATTTCTAAAGGATTTAATCCTAAGTGATTTCCGTCTGAGGTAGTATTTAGTCCTTTGCAGTTTGTATCTAAAGTAATCCAAGTTATACTACTTAGCTAGTTTAAGATAGTGTCTAGGGCGAAGGTGCTTTGAAAAATTGAAAGAACAAGGTAGTGAAGGGTTGGATTTTTGAAGGAAATGGGTTCAGAAGCGATCTTAGACTGTGGGATTCAGTTCTGATAGGTTAATAAGGTGTTAGGAGCAATCCATTGCCTAAGGACGTCTGATTCCAGGTTGGCAAAAATCCGGGGTGTTACACGAACCCACCTTCATAATACTTCAAGGTTAGTGGTTCTTTTGCATTTTTTTGTAGATTCTTGCTATTAGTGTTTCAAATCTCATTCTTATGGAATCTATTTGGTCGTTCATTGCAAGTTTGGGGTTTTATCTTGAAAAATCTGTTCTATCTAAACCCCATTTCTTCCAACTTGTTGTTTCCTTGAAATCCTTCTGTGAAAATGGATGCTAGAGGTAAAAAGAAAACTACTCGAGGTCCATCTTCTTCTAGATCAGCTTCTATTGTACAACGTCATCTTCGCTCTCCGAAAATGATCCTTCGATGCTCTGGATTTGCGTATGCGCAATGTTATTGTTGAGCGTCATGTTAATATTAATCACATTGCTTCATTTGGTATCCCTCCTCGTTGGAATCAGTGGGATGGGATAACATCTTACATTGGGGTGGAGCCGCATACCAGTCCATTGCCCAATCCATGTTTGCATGTATCGAGATTTTTCTTGAGGATTTTACTTTTAAAGTTGATACTCAAGAAGGATTATTTTTAGTGGATCGACATTTGATTGTCGACATTATGGAAATACTGTCAATGATGAGAGCATTCCAATTCATATTTTACATGAATTTCTCGAATCTGAACGAAAAATGCTTACTAGAGATTTATGTAATTTGGATGTTCATTGGACTCATAAAGGTCATGTACTTCCTCAAGGTATTTGTTACCCAGACACGAGTACTTCATAGGATATTCATCTCAAATCTTTATCCACGTTCGGTAATAAACCGAACTCACGCTTTCATGGTTCGTGTTTTGCATTCTGCAGTCTCTGGTGCAAAAATATGTCTACCTTCTTTAATTTGTCATTCCATTATTCTGTCTCGTCACCATCCTGGACATAGTGATATACCCTTTGGTTATTTATTGACTATGCTGGCAAATCATATGCTCGTGGCTATGCCTACTAGAGAAAAACTCATCCATCATCTCCCTTTTAATAATTTCAATCTTAACAAGATGAATTTAGAATTGGCTGATGGCCAAGTGGATCTTTCGCTAGCAAGCAGGCCTTTGGCTTGAAATGCTCAAGCTAGTGATCTTCCTGAAGACGTGAATATGGATGATTTATTTGAAGAACTTGAATCAGACTCGGCTGATGATCCTGATTTTCAGCCTTCTGATTTTGATGAGAGATTGAATTCCCTTCAAGAGCAGGTGGCTCAAATTCATGTTACCCAAGACACGCAATTTTCATATTTCCGCAAATATATGAGGCGGATTGCTAAGGGTTTACATAAAATTGATCCATCTAATCCTGCTCCCTCTTCCGGGTTCGACCGAATTTTGATGGGTCTGTAATATTTTTTTTTACTGAACTTTACATACTTACTGACTTTTTAATTATGCACTATGTTCTCTTGCATCAACTCCTATTTTCATTATTATTGATGCTCTTCTTCCTTTGTCATTTTGTGTCAAAAAGGGGGAGAAGTTTTGGAGGCTTTTGATTTATTTGAATTTAATCTTTATGATGTGCTCCTATTACTCAGGCTATTACTCAGGGGGAGTTAAGCTTCTCAGGGGTAGGCTATTACTCAGGGGGAGTTAAGCTTCTCTATTGTGCATGCTTCTCTATTGTGAACCTGTTGTGTTTGTACTTCTCTTATGTCTATTGGAAGTATTATTACTTGGGTGTTTTGTCACAAATTTGACAAAGGGGGAGATTGTAAGTGTTATGGTCTTATACTCCTTTGGTTGTCAAATTTTGATGTGTTAAAACATCTATCTGTGTCCTATGCTTGTATGATGATTTATATGAATTCAAGACACTGCATAAACACTTCAAGAAGCTACAAGTTGAACTTTTCAAGAAGCTACATATTGAAGTTCAAGAAGCTACATGTTGAAGTCTCAAGAAGCTACAATGTTGATGTTCAAGTCTTAAGAAACAACTCATGACTTCAAGAGTAATAAGCAATGCATGAAGTAGTTGTTATGCTGATGAAGATCTCAAGTTTGAAGCTACAACAAGTTCAAGATCTCAAGCCTGATATAGTTCAAACAATCTACATTCGTTGAATGGTTGAAGTTCAATGTCCATACGACATGATTCAGGTTTGAATGACCTTAGGTTGACCCTTTAAGTAGGTCACTTTGGATACATAAATCAAATATTTATTTTATGTAAGTTTGGTCTATTCTACGACCAGTCCTAGCTCTTGTTCGACCAGTCCTGGCATTGGTTCGACTAGTCCAAGAAATTCCACGACCAGTCCTAAGTAGTTGAAGATTTTTTCGGAATTTTTGGTATGCCCACGACCAGTCCTGGAGGTCCTTCGACCGGTCGTAGGTGTGGCTTCGACTCGTCCACGACCAGCCGTGGATCTACGACTCAAAGTCCAGCAACGAATTTTATGGTCCTACGACCAGTCGTAGGTGACCCACGACCAGTCGTAAGCTACTCACGACCAGTCGTGGAACTACTTTCAAAGATCGCGCTTAAATTTTCAAAAATCTGTTAGAGCTACGACCAGTCGAAGGTTTCTAAGACCAGTCGTACGAACGATTTTTGCTTCTATAAATTGAACACGAAATTCAGAGTTTTCACACTTCAACTCTATTCTATTCAAGAATTTTCAAGTGATCACTCTGAGATAAGTCTGTGTTTATTTTAAGCTACATTGTGCTTATTTAATATTCCTTTTTGCTAGCTTATTTAATTTGATTTTGTTTCTATATTCCAATCTTATTTGAAAAGAGGAATTATCTTATTCCTTCTTCTTAGAATCAAAATCAAATATAGCTACGCCCAACGAGTTAAATCTAAAATCTATTAGAATTTAGAACCTTATGAATGTGAGTATTGGAAATTGAACTTTGACATTCAATCATCTACTCCGATTGGTTCTCTAGGGCTGCTAAGAAAAGGAGAATCCGTGTATTTTACAATTCTCAGTAAAATTTATTTAGTTTTGGTTTTGTTTGAGGTTGCCGTAAAAATCTCATTGTCTCTTGGTTTTGTTTGGGGTTGAGCAGAAAAATCTCATTGTATTGGTTGTCTGAGGAAAACCAGAAAACTCAGAAAAGAGGGGTTTTTGAATTGTGTAAGCCCAAGTGAAAAAGACACAATTGTAAAGGTTTTTGGTGAACCCGTGAAAACCTATTTGATAGTGAACGCTAATATCCCCTCATGTGAGGATATTAGAGTGGAGAAGCTACAGTGTGGTTGTTGAAAAACAAGGTTGGTGTACACACAGTGCGAACCACTATAACTCTTTGCCTTGTGGATTGAATGCTTGCTTAATTTTCATATCTTTATCATTCGATTGTGTGGAATGTACAAGTGGATGTGAATGTTGTAACTATTTACATTTCAAGCAAGTGTGGGGATTGTTGTAATAATTTAGATCTATACTTACGCATTTAATTTCAATTCCTTACTATTTCATTTACTTATATTAAAATTGAGTCCTTGATCCAAAAGAGGTTCTAGAAATAAGGTTGTCCTACCATAAGCCCTTGTTTATTATGGTGTAAGGTTGTCCTTGGAACTGAATTTGTATCAATCTCTCAATACTTATTTATCAAGGTGATTTAAAATTTAGCATTGTGAATTGATTTATATTGTAAGGCTATTGGTTTAATTTATTTCCGCTAATTTTATTTTAAATTTGGCATAGTCCTATTCACCCCCCCTCTCGGACATTTAGCTTGGCCTTTTCAAATACTGACAAGATCATGAATCATACAATATCAGGGTAAGCGAAAATATATTATAATTCCATAAGTGTCATCAGTCGTACCAAGGCTATGCGATACAAGGCATGAATGCTAACGACAATATCAATGTAGAAACATGGTAACCCAAAATGCTAAATGTTGCAAATGCAATGCAATATGCGGTGCGAATAAAATGAATAAGCTGGGTGATTTCGGGATGATAGTACGTAGTATCGCAAGCTATGGGGTCCATCATAAGGGACTTCTATCCAAACCAGTCTCATAGCTAAATTTGGATAGTCAGACTCAATGTGGTAAACTCCTGATCTCAGGTTAGTCGTGCGCCCCAATCGAAATCCTGGCCGTTACGAAGGTATATGTAACAAATAGTTGCACACCACCAGCCCGAGTGAATAGTGAATAAATGAATGAGTATGCAACTCCTGCTCAATAAATCCACATATCAGCACCGTACATCTCTGGGATCATCACCAGGGTCTAGTACACTCTAAGTTGGCTACTGCCCTAGCCGACCGTGTAGCCCACCTAGTGGAAAGGACCTCACTACCTGCCTGCCAGTACTATACCAATGCCTACCCGACTCGTCGATAGCGGACCCATTTGGGAGCTGGTCAAACTCAGCCTAGCTTTTAGCCCCCTCACTCGGGCGGATAAGGCCACACCCCCTCCCAACCGACCACGACACAATGGGAGACGTGGCCTACTGGTATTCAACACTCGGGTACTCATGTATCCACTCGGTCTAGATGTTGGGGCATCTCTTGGCCACGAAGGTTTAGGAATTTTCACCCACGGACATCCAAAGTGCCCAGATGCTCGAACCAAACATTTTCGGTGTCCCATCTAGCCATCCACAACATGCCTGTAGAGGATACAACCCTGATGTCACTAGGGCGTACAGTAATCACAACACACAATGCAAGGTGCATGAGTTATACAATTCAGTCATGCATCATTCCTGTGCATACCGTATGCTCATGTGAGATAACCTCCACCTATCAGGGAGTCTCATAATAACTTGCCCAATGACATATGAAATGGTCAACCACATCTCATAACAAACATGTAAATGATGCGTATGGGCATGTATCATGATGCTATGCTATCACATACTCATAATCGGTATCAATAACCAGCATCAACAATCGGCCTCGATAATGTGGACATTTAACCAACATTGCCCCCAAGGACTGGCCCACATAGAGCCTAACATATAGTGGACCCATGACCTCACACAAGGACTTAATATACAACACCATGGACCCCACTCAAGAGATTAATACACATCACAATGGGCCTTTCACGTGGGCCTAACATACATCATAATGGGTTCCACCTCCTGGCCCTCAAATGCATCACAATGGGCCTCATCACATAGATCTCATATTCATCACATTAGGCCTTAAACACAGGCTGCATATACATCACATAGGTCTCGACAATCGGCCTTAGCAATCGAAATCAGCCTCGACAATCGAAATCAGCGTCAATAATCGGCCTCGATACTCAGACTCGACAATCGGAATCGGCCTTGATACTTAGCCTCGACAATCAAAATCGGCCAATACAATCGGCCTCAACAATCGGAATCAACCTCGATACTTAGCTTCGACAATTGAAATTTGCCTCGACAAATATGAATCGGCCTCGACAATCGGAATCGGCCTATACAATCGAAATCAGCCTCGATACTCAGCCACGACAATCGGAATTGGCCTCGAACTTGGCCTCAACAATCGAAATCAGCCTATACAATCGGCCTCGACAAATCGGAATCGGCCTCGATACTCAGCATCAACAATTGGAATCGGCCTATACAATCGGCCTCAACAAATCGAAATTGGCCTCGATACTCGGCCTCGACAATCGGAATCGCCTATATAATCGGCCTCGACAATCAGAATCGACCTCGACAGCCTATACAATTGGCCTCAACAAATCAGAATCGGCCTCGATACTTGCCTCGACAATCGAAATTGGCATCATCAATTGGAATCGGCCTCGACAATAAGAATCGGACTATACAATCGGCCTTGACAATCGGAATCAGCTTCGACAATCAGAATCGACCTCGACAAATCAGAATCGTTCTCAATACTCGACCTCGACAATTGGAATCATCCTCGATACTCGGCCTCGACAATTGGAATCGGCCTCGACAATCAGAATCGACCTATACAATCGGCCTTGACAATCGGAATCGGCCTATACAATCGACCTCGATAATCGGAATCGACCTCAATACTTAGCCTCGACAATCAAAATTGGCCTATACAATCAGTCTCGACAAATCGAAAATAGTATCGACAATCAAAATCATCCTCGATAATCTGCACCAATGATCAGCATCGACAATTAGCACCGATAATCAGCATCGATAATCATCACCGATAATCAGCATATAAGTAAGGCGGGGTCCATAGATGAACAGCCATTCAACCATAATATAGCGATCGGCCCTTGGCCGAGGTTATATCAAATCTGATAACGCGAAACCATCCGTTTATGGCAAATAGGGCCCACTAATTAGGGTTAACCCACTAAAAGAATGATGAGAATGGCCTAACAAGGCCTAAGGGAAGGTCACAATGTGGACATTCAACCATCATTGCCCATCAATGTGGACATTTAACTAACATCGCTCCCAAGGAGTGGTCTACATAGAACCAAACATATAGTGGGCCCATGACCCTACACAAGGGCCTAATATACATCGCTATGGGCCTCACTCAAGGGCCTCAAACGAATCACACTGGGCCATTCCCATGGGCCTCGAATACATCACAATGGGCCTCGCCCATGGGCCTCGTATGTCAAGTGGGCCACATCACACGGGCCGCATTATTTGGGCCGCACCAATGTGTTTCATGTATATCAAATAGGCCACACCGGGCCAACCCTTATGTATTTTGGGATCCGACCTATTCATAAGTTAACATAGAGATAAATGAAGTGAAAATAAATGTCAGCTTAATTGAAAACTGTTGTGGCCCTTAGAAGTGGAACGGTGGTTGTTGTTGTGCCCCACTATTATTGCAAATGGTGGGATCCACATGAACTTTGGATCTGACTCACTTATTTTTCCCATGCCGTAAAATGATCTCATAAATGGTTGGATGGTATGGATACAACACATGCATCATGGTGGGCCCCACCATCCAAACAGTGGACGGTGTAGATAAAGCACATACATCATTGGGACCCACACCATAGGGATGAAACACATACACCTGGAGTGGGTCTCACCGTCAAATGGACAGTGTGGGATACAAAATATACATCAAAGGTGGGGCCCATGAAACTTGCTGACATCATACAACGGCTAGCCGTGGGGTCCACATATTTAGATGGTGTGGATTACATCCACACGTGCAGTAGGTCCTACAAACCATGTTAACGTCAATAGAGCAGCTATATAGTTGTTGTACGTGCAGCTTTATTGCTTTTAAAAAACAGAGGTGGGTTTCACGTAGGGCCCACCATCACATATATATTTAAAATATAATATATATAATAATATATTTATTATATGAATGTCCAGGCCCTAGACGGCTTGGATAGAACATACATCAAGGTGTATCCCCACACGTGGGGCGGGTCCCACGGTCCAAGGATAGTGGACACACCACATGCATGATGGTGTGGCCCATCTAAGTGGATGGATGACACGGATGGGTCCCAGGGACCTCACGGTCAGTTCACACTTCACTGTTAGCCACACCCCATCGTCAGTCACGCCTCACTGTTAGCCACATACTCCACCGTCAGTTCACACCTCACTGTTTGTTCACACACTCCATGGCTGGCCACGTCCAATGTCCTTGGATGCTGGACGGTATGGATATAACATAAGCATCATGGTGGGTCCCACATGGACGTGGCCCACTTGATTTGGATCAATTTGATATTTGTATTTTCCCTACATCTCCATTCGATGGACAGTAAGGATAAGATGCATACGTCATGGTGGGGACCATCCGGGTGGGTTACACGGCCATATCATCACAAAAATGAAAGAGAGGGGGAGAGAGAGAGAGAGAGAGAGAGAGAGAGGAAAAAAAAGAGACAAGTACGATGGGAGGGACCCTCGCACTATGGGCCCTCCCTTCCATGATTTACAATATACATCAAGTGGGTCCCATTACATGTGGGTCCACCGATCAAAATCAACGGTGGAGATCCTTTCTCCACCAAAAATGTAAGGTCTAGATGACCCTATCATACAAGGAAAGTAAACATCATGATGGGGTCCATAGAGAATGCCCCATGTGGAATGATCATGAGAATCATGGTAGGCCATCGGCCACACCTAGGGTCCAAAGTGGGATCCATACCATCAATCAGTAGGCCCCACTTGGCCCCTCATCAAAATACAAAAATCTAAGACTATAGAACACCCACCGTTAGATCTTGGACTCTTCCTTCCTCCGATGCGATCTAGAGCTCCAAGGGCGCATTTTCAACAGTTAAGATGATCTTAGGATGGTGGGGATGGGAGGTAGGAAGGTGGGCCACACCAAGCTTTCTCTCATGGAGGTGGGCGTTGGATTGCTCTCATAGAGCTTGTGAGAAAAATGAGAGAGAGAGAGAGATGAGAGAGAGAGAGAGAGGTGATGTGAGTGATGGAGTGATGGGGAGAGGGATGGGTGAAGTGATGTGTACTTGACATGTAAGGGTGTGTAAGAGAAAGAGTTGACTTAGGGGGGTTGTTGTACTTGGGGATGGAATGGTTGTACTTGACATTTGATGTGATTGATGGGATTGATTTGAAAGGTTGTCTTGGTTTTGCAAATGCATGACATTTTCCTTGAACTGAATGCGAGCCCACATTTCTTGGCCCGGGTATCGCCTCGCCGCGGCATCGGAACCACAGCGATGGCTCGGTCGCAATGATACAAGTCTCGGGCTGAGCCGATTCAGATTTACAGGATGGAACTCAAGGTCACGCACAAATGCCGATTACAGATCGCAAGTCACCAGAATTCGACCGGGAGGACCACGGAAGCCTACGGAACAGTAAGGGCTAGGATACAGGCCTCACAGCTCTCCCCTCCTAATAAAAATTTCATCCTCAAAATTTATAGAACAGACAAGGGAAGAGGAAACATCATCAAGTATATAAGTCAAAGCACAATCAATCTATCAAAGGTTGAAGATAGCGCTCTCTAATCTTAACCTCAACCTCCCAAGACGCATCATCAACAATATGGTGACCCTACTAATCTTCGGATCTTGGATAAAAAATTATCATAAATGGAATACAATGAAGACTCACAATCTCAACGGTAGGGAGCTATGTAAGAAAATCTCTATGTTATTCGAACTCGGGGATCTAACCACTCTAAGTTCTCAATAATCATAGAGTGCAGGGTAGCTATCAGTAGATATGTGATGTTATCCTCAGGTATTCTCAAGTTATGCTTTGATACCAACTTCTGTCACACCCCAAACTCGGAAATCAGGCACACAAAATTTTTTATCACCGAATCTAGTACCGATAGCCTCCGTAGTACCCCATTCTCGACACCCAGCATCCATACGCCAAATTCCGATCCTAGGATCCTACAAGGAGGATTTTTCGATGTACATTTAACTCGTAATAAGCATAACCACAAGCATACCCAAATCACAAAGGAAACATCATCATCACATATCCACTAATATAAACATTTGAATACATTATTGAAAGAGAAATACATATATCAAAGTCAAAGCTCCAGAAGACCACTGTACGCTCCATGCTCAGCGCTGCTGCAACCTAACGCCACCTGCACACATCTATCGTGCATAAGCTTATAGAGAGCTTAGTGGGTGGTGAAAGTGAGTGCGCAAGATAAGTGCCGAGTATGTAATACAATGTCATAAATCATACAATATCAAAATAGGTAGAAATACTGACAAGATCATGAATTATATGATATCAGGGTAAGCGAAAATATACTAATAAGTCCATGAGTGCCATCAGCCGTACCAAGGCTATGTAATGCAAGGTATGAATGTTAACGGGCATATCAATACAGAAACATGGCAACCCAAAATGCTAAATGTTGCAGATGAAATGCAATATGCGGTGCGAATGAAATGAACAAGTTGGAGTGATTTCGGGATGATAGTGCATAGTATCGTAGGCTATCGGGTCCATCACAAAATACTTCTATCCAAACCAGTCCCATACCTAAATTTCGATAGTCAGACTCAATGTGCTAAACTCCTGATCTCAAGTTAGTCATGTGCCCCAACCGAAATCATGGCTGTTATGAAGATACACGTAACAAATAGTTGTGCACCACCAGCCTAAGTGAATAGTGAATGAATGAATGAGTATGCAACTTATAACGTCCCAGATTTTTACCAACTTGGAGTTAGACGTCCTTGAGTAATGGGACTATCATAACACCTTATTTACTTCTCAGAACTCAATCCCAAAGTCACAAATCCCCTTCTCAACCCATTTCCTTTAAAATCTCACCTTTTACCACCTTATTCTTCAAATTTTTCTAAGTACTTTCATATTAAACACTAATCTTAAAGTTTAAATGATGAAAAATAATACTTAAACTAAAATTTACTATAAATAATAAATACATAAATAAAGTGGGTTTTTGACCATTAACATTTTGTAATCTTATGAAATAAATAGGTTATTTGGATATATCAGCTTCTCCTACCCTAAAATCATATATGGCATGTCACGTAACTCATTTCGGAATGAACGATATGCCCATTTTAAAAAACTGTGCGACAAGACCACCACCAGGCGGGCGCGATGCCAGCTATGCCATCGCGTTGACCCCGAGGTATCACCGGTGCACCAAAAATTTGGTACACCCCCGCTGCAGTTTTTTACAATTTTTAACCTACTTCAAAAAGTCATATCTCCCTCGTTATAACTCCAATTTAGGTGATTCAAAAGCTAGATTGAAGCTTGATAAGTCTATTTTCATATAAAAATAAGTGAAAAATATAATAAAAATTTTAATATAGTTAAATCTAGGTTGATGTGACAAGTGTCTAAAAATTATTAGTTCGGATAACTGCTACTTTTAGAATTTTTAGAATTTTTCTACAACACGAAATCTAGTAAAATTTGGTAAAAATAGAGTAGACTTAATGATGAACTAATAGAAAAATAATTAAAATAATATACTAACTAAAAGTGCCAAAAAGCGGCATAGAACTACCCTAAGACCTTATTCTGTTATAATTAGGGCAGAATTTAGTTAAGTGCTAAACTAAATAATCGATGAATTTGTCTTAAACCACTTTCTATACAAACTACAAAACCCTAAACCATTAAAATCACTAACTCAACATTACTTAAAAACCTGGGACCAATCTTAAAACCCAGTTGCTCTCGAGAGCACATTGAAACTCCGTATCGGACCTGGACTGAGTGTCGAAAGTCCGATTACCGTGAAACTATAAGGTTATGACCACGTTATTGGGCTTGACAACCATCGTGGGAATCGAGCCCGAATAGTATCCAGAACCATACAACATGAGCCTTGAATAAAGTGTGTGAGAAACACGAATATCTTTAGAAAATGAACTCAAACTTAAATGAATTTGGCCATTCGCTTGCAGGCCAAATTTAAGGTTTCAGACCATGAAATTCTGACCCAACTATACCCATGGATCAGAGAAATTTTGCTGCTCATACACATATATTTATGGCCCTGATCAAGTGACAATGACCATTGAACTGAAACGGGTCCTCCACGATCGATCCACTGATTCGATCGGATCGAAACCTTAACCTGGCCTAGATCCATTGTCAGGGAACTTACCCTACACCGTAGGTGAGTAATGGACCTTCAGATGTGTCCCGTTTGCCCAAAACAGACACCCTTTGGCTATAACCTAAGTATACCATAGCCATGGGGCCATTGACATCAGTTTTGGGCTTATAAATAGGCCTTAAACCACCCCATTTCTATTCCATACGATTTTCTCCAAACCCTAGGAGAGAGAAGAGAAAAAATGGGAGAAAGGAGTGGAGATCGAAGGGAGGTCCTTAGAGTTTGCTGCTGTGGTTCTTTCATGCTACTCCACGCGTTGAATCGCCTCTACATCTAGCTACACCGTCGAATCCAACTTCGATTTGGGTAAGAAATCCTAACCCTAATCTTGTTTTCGGAATCCAATTGAGGAATCAGTGAAATAGTTAACCTATTTCATGATTTGGGTAGCCGTTGTGTTGTAGACGGTGACATAGTGTACGAACCGAGTTTGTAACGAGTTTTCCAACGAAAGGTGCGGACTATAAACGTTTAAGCTATGGTTTTCAAGGCTTTTAATGTCAGCTAATGATTTATGTCTGACTTGATTGCTGCCATATGATCTTAGTTACAACACTTTGTATATATTATATATATGTGAACTATGTTGAATACAAAGATGCATTCCATGTGTTTTTTGAAATGATCGAATGAATATGAAATTATGATTTGTGCTCGTCATGACTGTAAACGTAGGATTCATAGTTGTCATAGGTATTATGATCACTATGTGTAAGGATTTGCTATAATATATGTCGTAATTAACCTAGTCCATATATTGGGTAAAGGGTAGCCTAAGTGTTTGACAAAATGTTTGAATGAGTGTGAAATCCTGATTTGTGCTTGTCATGATTTATAATCTAAGATCCATATTTGTTATATGCTTTATAACCTACATTGTGTAGGAAATTGCTATAGTTCATGTCGTAACTAATCTAATCTATGTATTTAGTAATGTGTAGTCTAAGTGTTTGATAAAATGTCTGAATGAGAAATTGTCCGATGAATTGTATTTATTAAGGGCGTTGAGATAGGATTCTCAACTACCTTATCTAGATGTATAATCTCCTTCATACAGTCTTAACTTCGACTACGTGATTTATGTATAAAATGCATATGTAAAATAATATATTTTATGTGTTTGATAAAATGTCTGAATGAGATATTGTTTGATGAATTGCATTTAATAAGGGTGTTGAGATAGAATTCTCAATTACCTTATCTATATGTATAATTTCCTCCATGCAATCTTAATTTGAACTATGCAATTTATGGATGAATTGAAATCTTCGGTAACACGTTCAATATGTTGATAAAATGCTCAAATGAGTGATGTACTTAGATTGTTTATTAAATACCTATATGATTATTACATGTCTCCACATGCTGCATTTAAGTATGATTATTACATGTCTCCCTACGTAGTCCAGGCAATCGGTAACAATTCCTGTTTAAGTGGCCAAATTAGTCTCGCCACATTTGATGCGTTCGGTGAATCCGAGTCGTACGATGATTATTGATAATGGTTAGGCCACGTGGAGTGCTTATGCGCTCCATGTTGATTAATTCAGCGTACGCTCGTACCAGTCGAACTTGTCTAAAAAGCCGATTGGCCTATTGTGTGTTTACCATGTATAGGTGCCACTGTTTGAATCTAAGGTACCCCTTACCAATGTGAAGCCCATTTAACCATGGTACCATAATCTGCTAAGACTCATGAGCCAGGCATGGTGATATGGGATATCGTGGTCGAGCTGTTGACCTACGCTGGGGTGGCGAGCCCCCCCCCCCCTGATTAATTCAGCGTACGCTCATACCAGTCTAACTTGTCTAAAAAGCCAATTGGCCTATTGTGTGTTTACCATGTATGGGTGCTACTGTTTGAATCTAAGGTACCCCTTACCAATGTGAAGCCCATTTAACCATGGTACCATAATCTGCTAAGACTCATGAGCCAGGCATGGTGATATGGGATATCGTGGTCGAGCTGTTGACCTACGCTGGGGTGGCGAGCCCTCCCCCCTACCCCCGTAGTGACCAGTGAGCAACCCAAAACTCGTGAGCCGAATACAGTGTTATGGGACACTGCATTCGAGCCGTCACCCTACCCCGATGCAGCCTGGCTGCGGTCGTGGGTTGGGGTGTACCGTCTGATCTGGACCCACTTTGAAAATAGTTCTCTAGTTGGTAGGGCATCGCTAGAGTAACCTCAAGTATAATCAATTGAACTTGCCTATCACTGCCTTCATTAGGGGTGATGCCCTATAACTTGCCTATCTATGCGATTAACTAAGATTGATGACCCTAGATGGATCATCATTTGGCTAAATGATATAAAGGGAGGTACCTGAAATAGCAGTGAAGACTGCTTGAGTTAAAGTCGGAATATGCCAATATCTCCTAGAGGGGGGTGAATAGGACTTTTTAAAGATTTATGAGTTATTTAAAAATCCTATCACTCTAATTCTATCATGTATGCAACTTTCAGGATTACTCAAATATAACTCTACCAGCTTCCAAGCCAAGTAGAGGATCTAATCACAAACTAATCAGATATAGCAATATGCAACTTAGTCTATGTTGGATGTGACTGTGTGTGTGTGTGAGATGTGATCAGATATATGAATATAAATGCATTGTCATGAATCACACATAGAGAAAGCAATCACAAACACAGTCATTTTATAGTGGTTCAATGATAAGTCTACTCCACTCCCGGCTGTCGCACTCAACCCTTGAGTGTACCGAATTTCACTAAGGAGGTTTCCCAGGGTTCACCTCAAACATAAGGTTTTAAATCAGGTTCACCTTCAACCCTTACACAGAGGTTTCTACGCGGTTCACCTCAAACCCGAGGTTTTGCTCGGTTCACCTCAAACCCAGAGTTTTGCTGGTTCACTCCTAACCAGATGTTTATGATATCCATAGAGCAAGGGTCCATACAACGTACCCAAATTTTAGACCACACAGGTCAAGGACCTACACAAGGACCTAACAGTTTATGCCCTATACAAGAGCAAGGGTCCACTCTATGCACCCACAACATACACTCCCACCAAAGGCCTCCTACGAGGGCTTCAAAGAGTGAGAACAACTTAAGACCTAATCCTAGAAAAGAATGATCACAAGTATCCTCTTGGACTCTAGATACTTACAGATAAGTTGATGAGTCGCATTAAGCACAACGCTGAAGATCTCCTCCTCCTTGTTGACGAAGAGTCTTCTGCTCCCTTGATCTGCAACACAAAAGATATACCAAGACTAGGCTTGAGGTTGGGTCAAGATAGAGATGAAATCCTACTCTCTAAAGATTTTTCTATAAGGGAGGTAAAGTAGCTCCACTCTTATGCATTCAAGGCATCCCAGCATAATGATTTGTTATTAAGATAGTAGTTGAAGGATCCTTGAACGCGGAAGTTCATTCCCCAATCCACTCTGTTGAATATCAATGGTGAGGGTGGATTGGAGGATGAACTCCCTTGAGAGAAAAGGCTTTAGGTATAAGATATAAGTTGAAACACTCAAAAGCTCTCTCTTCTTTCTCTCACAGCAACAAAAGACAAGTCCTCTATAAATAGGCAAAAAGTTCCAAAGGATATAAAACAGTCACATTTATGACAGAGTTCGATATCATCGAGCAGGTTTGATATCATCGAGCGTATACTCTCGATAGCATCGATGGTCTGCTCGATGACTCGGACTCGATGTCATACGCTTTTGAAACTCTTTGCCAATTAGTCGATGAATCGAAGATATTATTGATGTCATCGGATTTCGAACTCTGATTCTATCGATGACAGGTTCGATCCATCGACACTTGAAAAATGAGATAGACTTGACTTTGAGATATTTCAGGTTTTCATGAATGATCGGGGGAACCGTCGAGGTCATTGGAATTTGAATATCGATGACATAGAGATCAGAGTCGAGGCATCGATAAATTCAACTGATTTATCTTTGAACTTGCTGGATAGATTATGTCTTCGTTTGATACAATCGATCTGCTGTCGATATCATCGATATTTGAATATCGATTAAATCGAAAGGCCCCCGATCATAGTTAAAAATAACCTGAAATAATTTCTGTAAGAAATGCGCGCCCACTGTCGATATCATCAATGAACCTCCGATCTTATCGATACTTGATTTTAGATCATATCGGACGGTCATCGATATATCGAAGGAATTTTAAGATTTTCATTAAAAAAAATAGGGGCGCCGAAAATCAGCTTGTCGATCTTATCTAGCCACTCTCGATGGTCTCGAGTTTTGAATATCGATGATATCGATATGTGTATCGATACATCGATAATTCGTCCAGATAAGTTGTGAAGTTGCTTGACATATTTAGTGCTTTTATCAATGATATCGATAGGTGTATCGATATATCAATAAATCCGTCCAGATGAATATTTATTTACTGGACATTTTGGTCTTCTTGTCGATAATATCGTTAAGGTATCGAGGACATCAACAGTGCAGTTCGATCATATTAAGGGTGCTTCGATAAAATCGACAAAGTGAGAAAAACTTAGAGATTTTCCTATTTTGCAAAAAGTTTTCTAACCATAAAACCCTAAGATGTCTATCTTGTTTTAAGGGTTTTAATCACCTGGTGTTTTGGGACATGGGATGTGAGGCTATGATTTACGTATTGCGAGCTTCCACACATCTGGTTGAGGTAGACGCTTGATATAATCTTCCTATCGAGCTCTGCAACCAGTCTAACTCACCACACACGTAACTTGACAAACCAGGGCACTAGTAGGTGCACTTTCAACCTCCCCCTTTGTCAATTACATGACAAAATACCCAAAACACCCTAGAACACTTTTAGACACACCCTAAATTGTGTGTACATGTATTTACACAATTTTATAATTCTTTCTAACCCATGTACACATTCCAGAAGTATTTTCTCCCCCTTACTTCAAAACTCCCCCTTTCTTGGTGCATCTGCTCCCCCTAACACCTATAACAGATTAGATATACAATATTCCGCTCGGGGTGTTTTGAATTGTTCTCCCCTTTTTTGTCAGTCATTGGCAAAGGTATAGCAAGTGATATTGACTAAAGCTTAAAATACTTGGGAGAACTAATCAGATAGAAGTAGAACAATTGATGTATAATGAACAATACAGTTTTAAAACGGACAGCAATTGCAGAAGTCATGAATGCATGTAGGATAAGATAGAGCAGTTGTGAAGCAGTTGAAATATTCATTAACAGCATCACATGCTGAAAAGGCCAAGCTATATGTCCTAGAGGGGGGGGTGAATAGGACTATGCCAAATTTAAAAATAAATCAGCGGAACTAAAATAAATCAATACCCTTACAATAATGAATCAATTCACAATGCTAAATATAAATCACCTTGATAAATAATTATTGAGAGATTGATACAAATTCAGTTCTAAGGACAACCTTACACCATAATAAACAAGGGCTTATGGTAGGACAACCTTATTTCTAGAACCTCTTTTGAATCAAGAACTCAATGTTAATATAAGTAAATGAAATAGCAAGGAATTGAAAATAAATGCAGAAGTAAAGATCTAAATTATTACAACAATTCCCACACTTGCTTGAAAATGTAAATAGTTACAACATTCTCATCCACTTGTACATTCCACACAATCGAATGATAAAAGATATGAAAATTAAGCAAGCATTCAATCCACAAGACAAAGAGTTATAGTGGTTCGCCTGTGTGTACACCAACCTGTTTTACAATGACCACACATGAGAATGCGTTACTCCACTCCTAATATCCTCACACGGGGATATTAGCGTTCACTATCAAATAGGTTTTCACAGTTCACCAAAAACCTTTACAATTGTGTCTTTTTCACTTGGGCTTACACAATTCAAAAACCCCTTTTTCTGAGTTTTCTGGTTTTCCTCAGACAACCAATACAATGAGATTTTTCTAGCTCAATCTCAAACAAAACCAATACAATGAGATTTTTCTGGCTTAACCTCAAACAAAACCAAAAATAAATGAATTTTACAGAAATGTAAAATACCTGAATTTCTCCTTTAGCAGCCCGGTAGAACCAATCAGAGTAGATGAATGAATATCAAAGTTTAATTTCCAATACTCACATTCATAGGGTTCTAACTTCTAATAGATTTTAGATTTTGACTTGTTGGGCGTAGCTATATTTGATTTTGATTCCAAGAAGAAGGAATAATATAATTCCTCTTTTCAAAAAAGATTGGAATAGAGAAACAAAATCAAATTAAATAAGCTAGCAAAAAGGAATATTAAATAAGCACAATTTAGCTTAAAATAAATACAGACTTATCTCGAGTGATTACTTGAAAATTCTTGAATGGAATGGAGTTAGGATGTAAAAACTCTGAATTTCGTGTTCAATTTATAGAAGAAAAAATTGTTCCTACGTGGTCTTAGAAACCTAGGACTGGTCGTAGCTCTAACAGATTTTTGAAAAATTGAGCGCGATCTTTGAAAGCCGTTCCACGACTGGTCGTGTGTACCCTACGACTGGTCGTGGGACACCTACGACTGGTCGTGGGTCACCTACGACTGGTCGTAGGACCATGAAATAGGTTGCTGGATTTTCAGTCGTAGCTCCACGACCGATCGTGACAGTCGAAGCCAACCTACGACCGGTCGAAGGACCCCGGGATCTGGTCGTGGGCGTTCCAAAAATCCGAAAAATCTTCAACTAATTAGAATTGGTCGTGGAATTTCTTGGACTAGTCGAACCAATGCTAGGACTGATCGAACAAGAGCTAGGACTGGTCTTGGAACAGACCAAGCTTATGTAAAATAAACATTTGATTTATGTATCCAAAATGACCTACTTAAAGGGTCAACCTAAGGTCATTCAAACCTGAAATATGTCGTATGGACATTGAACTTCAACCATTCAACGAATGTAGATTGTTTGAACCAATATCAGGCTTGAATTTTTTAACAATATCAGGCTTGAACCTTTAACTTCGACATCTTGAGCTTTGACATCTTGAGCTTCAACTTGTAGCTTTTTGAACTTTAACATCTTGAGCTTCAACTTGTAGCTTTTTGAACTTTAACATCTTGAGCTTCAACTTGTAGCTTTTTGAAGTATTTAAGCAGTGTCTTGAATAAAAATCATCATACCAGCACAAGACACAGATAGATGTTTTGACACATCAAAATTTGACAACCAAAGGAGTATGAGACCATAACCCTTACAATCTCCCCCTTTGTCAAATTTGTGACAAAACACCAAGTAATAATATTTCCAAGAGACATAAGAGGTGAGAAACATGCACAGATATATAGACATGATAAGCAATAACATGCACAGATATATAAGCAATAATCATTTTCCCATAACTCTTGAGAAGTTTAACTCCCCCTGAGTAATAGGACTCCCCCTGAGTAATAGCACAACAAAATTAATAACATTCAATAACATTCACCAAACTTCTCCCCCTTTTTGACACAAAATGACAAAGGAAGAAAAACAGTAAATGTGCATAACCAATTAGGAGTTGAAGCAAAAAAAAAATAATCCATAACCAACAAAAAGGTTTTGAGATGCAAGCAAATATCAGTAAATATTACAGACCAAAAAAAAATTCAGTCAGAACCAGAAGAGGGTGCAGGATTAGATGGATCAATTTTGTGTAATCCCTTAGCAATTCGCCTCATATATTTACGCATATAAGAAAATTGTGTGTCTTGAGTAACACGAATTTGAGCCACCTGCTCTTGAAGAGAATTCAATCTTTCCTCAAAATCAGAAGGCTGAAAATCAGGATCATCACCGAGTCGACTCAAGTTCTTCAAACAAGTCATCCATATTCACGTCCTCGGGAAGATCACTAGCTTGACATTACACCTTCACCACCACCGCTACCGGACATCCACTTGGCCTCTAGCCAAATCTAAAGTCATCTTATTAAGATTGGAATTATTAAAAGGAGATGATGGATGGGTTTTCTCTAGTAGGCATGGCTATGAGCATATGATTTGCTAACATAGTCGATAAATAACCAAAGGGTATATCACTATGTCCGGGATGGTGACGTGAGAATAATGGAATGACAGATTAAAGAAGGGAGGCATATTTTAGCACCGAGACAACAGAATGCAAAACACGAACCATAAAAGCAGTGAGTTCGGTTTGTTACGAACGTGGATAAAGATTTGAAATGAATATCTTATGAAGTACTCTGTGTCTGGGTAACAAATACCTTGAGGGAAGTACATGACCTTTATGAGTCCAATGAACATCCATATTACATAAATCTCTAGTAAGCATCCGTCATTCAGATTCTGAGAGACTATCATGTAAAATATTGATTGGAATGCTTTCATCATTGATAGGTATTTCCATAATATCTGCAATCAAATGTCGATCTACAACAAACAGACCTTCTTGAGTATCAACTTTAAAAGTTAAATTCTCAAGAGAAAAATCGCAGATACATGCAAACATGGATTGGGCAATGGACTGGTATGCAGCACCACCCCAATGTAAGATGTTATCCCATCCCACAGATTCCAACAAAGAAGGAATACCAAAGAAGCAATGTGATTGACATTAACATGACGTTCAACAATTACATTACGCATACGCAAATCTCGAGCATCAGTAGGATCATTTTCAGGAGAACGAAGATGACGTTGAACAATAGAAGTTGATCTAGAAGAAGATGGACCTCGAGTAGTTTTCTTTTTACCTCTAGCATCCATTTTCAAAGAAAGATTTCAAGGAAACAACAAGATGCAAGATAGAAGAAATGAGATATAGATAGAACAGATTTTTCAAGAGAAAAACCCCAAATCCTGCAATCAATGATCAAATAGATTCCACAAACATGAGTTTTGAAGCATTAATAGTAAGAATCTACAAGAAAAATGTAAAAGAATCACTAACCTTGAAGAACAATGAAGATGGGTTGGGGCAGCCGTAGCTAGGACGGTTGGAAAGAAATGAAGAAATGAAGAAGAAGACTAAAATCCCCAATTTTAAGTGAAATCCCGTGCTTTTGACGAATGTGTCGTGTACGTGTTCGGCCGGTCAGGCACGGCCGATCGTCGTGTATTCTCATGACAGGTCGAGTATGACAAAAATTTGCAATTTTTTTTTTTAAATAATTTCAAGTTTAAGCAAATAAAACATCAAACTTATGATACACAAAATCATGCAAACTCAATTTAAATTGCACATACCGAGATCAAATTTTAATTTATTAAACCGGCTTTTGTCGAGCGGTTTAGTGAAAATGTCCATAAGTTGAATCTCGGTTGGAATGTAATCCAAATTTATTAATTTTTCTTCCACTAATTCACGAATGTAATGAAATCTAATGTCAATATGCTTAGTACGTGAATCTTTGAACTGGATTTTTAGAGATATTTATTGCACTGGAATTATCACAAAATAAAATCATAGAATCTTGAGTAATTCCATAATCGCTTAACATTCGTTTCATCCAAACAAGTTGAGTACATGCATTTCAAAGACAATGTATTCAAACCTCAATGATTGATAGCGATATAGAACTTTGCTTCTTGCTAAACCAAGAAACAAGACAATTTCCAATGTAGAAACAACCACCACTTTGGTTGATTTCCTATCATCAATGTTTCCGGCCAAGATCATCTGTACTTGACTAATTGAACATTAGTCTCATGTGGATACCAGAGACCAAATTTAGTAGAACTTGCGACATAACGCATAATCCGCTTAACAAATGATTAGTTAAGTGAGATTCTTTAGGATTTGATTGATAACGAGCACAAATACCAACACTCAAAGCAATATCGGTCTACTAGCAGTTAGATAAAGTAAACTACCAATCAAACTACGATACAATTTAGGATCCACATCATTACTGTAGAGTCTTTTGAGAGTCTTACGATTGTACTCATTGGAGTATCAAAATTTTTACCTTTCTCAAATCCAAATTTTTAATTAAACTACGAGCATATTTGGTTTGAGAAATAAAAATTCCATCAAAGTTGTTGTTTTATTTGCAATCCTAGGAAATAGTTTAATTCTCCAACCATGCTCATTTCAAATTTAGACTTCATCAAATCTGCAAACTCAACGATCATGTTAGTACAGTTGATCCATAAATAATATCGTCAACATATATTTGAACCATTAGAATATCATCGTTATATTTCTTAACAAAGAGTGTCTTATCAACACACCCCATCGAAAATTATGACTCGGTAAAAACTTAGTCGGTTTTTAGTACCATGCTCGGGAGCTTGTTTGAGACCATAGAGAGCTTTCTTAAGACGATACACATGATCAGTAAATTTAGGATCTTCAAACCACTGTAGGTTGTTCAACATATACCTCTTCATGTAAATCACCATTCGAAAGGCACTCTTTACATCCATTTGATAAATTTTAATTTTCTTAAAACATGCTATGGAGATAAAAAGTCGATTGACTCAAGACGAGCTACAGGGGCAAATGTTTCATTATAGTCAATTCCTTCAATTTGTGTATATCCCTGTACAACTAGTCTTGCTTTATTTCGAATAATATTTCCAAGCTCATCAGATTTGTTTTTGAAAATCCATTTTGTTCCAATAATATGTTTATCTTTAGGTCTAGGAACAAGTTGCAGACATCATTTCGACAAACCGATTAAGTTCTTCTTGCATCGCAAGAATCCAATTTTCATCGAAAGTGCTTCTTTACGTTACCGGTTCAATCTGGGATGTAAAGCATACGTAGTTACATATGTCCTCTAATTGTCTACGAGTGCGCACACCAGTGAGAGGGTTTCCAAGTATTTGAGAGGTTGGATGATCTTTATGAGTCCTTAATTCAGATTAGTTTCACTTGATGAAGTTTCTTGTTTTTCAAGTATAAGAACTTCATCATTATCTAAACTAGGGACAGTGTCTTCAAAAGATCGTCAATCACAACATTTATTGACTCTTGAATCATACCGGTCTGTTGTTGAGAACACGATAAGCACGATTGTTTAAAAAATAACCTAAAAGATCCCTTCATCACTTTTAGTGTCGAATTTTCCCAAATTTTCACGGTCACGCAAAATATAGCACTTTTCGCCAAAAATTCGAAAATATTTTGTGAAGGCTTTTTCTCAAACCACATTTCATAAGCCGTTTTATTATTAGATTTACAAATATAAACACGGTTAATAATGTATTTGTATTCTTGCTTGACCCAGAGAGATTCTAGGTAGCTTCATGCTATTTAACATAACACTTCCCATTTCTTGAAGCACTCTATTCTTCCTCTCGACAATTCCATTTTGTTGAGGAGTTTTAGGTGCTTGAGAGAATTCATGCGATATTCCACGATCGCTACAAAATTTCTCAAAACCGCTATTTTCGAATTCGGAACCATGATCACTACGGATCTTCTTGACTTGAGAACATTTTTCGATTTGAATCCGTTTTATAATCTTTTTCACTTCATCAAGGGTTTGATTTATCTTTCAAGAATGAAACCCAAGTGTATCTTGTATAATCATCTACAATAACTAAGATGTACTTTTTGCCACCTCGACTTTCCGTTCTTGTTGGTCTATAAGATCCATATGGAGAAGTTCGAGTGGTCTTGTGGTGATATTGGAGTTCACCTTTTTGTGAGAGCTCCTAGTTTGTTTACCATACTGGCATTCACCACAGATCTTGTCTACTTTTTACATTTTCGGTAGACCTTTTATTAGTTCACTTTTGCTCAATCTGTATAAATTTCGGTAGTGTACATGTCCAAGGCGTTTATGCCATAAATCTGTCTCATTGGTATGGACCATGTAGCACGTTTGATTAGATGAGCTACCATTGCTTACTATATAGCAGTTTTGAAGTTCTGCGACAGTTAATATTCTGAGAACCCTTTTCATTTGTAATTTCACAACCTTGATTAGAAAATTTAACATTATGGTTGTTATCGCATATTTGAGATATGCTCAACAAGTTGTGTTTTAAACCCTCAACATATAACACATTTCTAAATAAGGAAGGTTATAGAGTTGGACCGTACCTTTGCCAATTATCTTGCGAGTTGCTACCATCACCAAATGTGTGACCCATCGATCCTCATATCTTTAAGATCGGTGAATAGAGCTTTGTCGCTTTGTCATATGTCCGGAGCATCCACTGTAGGTACCATTTTGAATGGCTTGTAGCTTTGAAAGCGGTGTGAGCAACCAAACAAGTAACCTTGGGAACCCATTTCGATCTTGTTTTGGGTTTAGGAGAATAATTGGTCTTCTTTTGTTTATAGTTATTAGAGTGACCTCTTGAGTTAGATTTTAATAGCTCCTTAAGTAAATCAACAATTTTTTCAACTAGCGGGTTTGAATCGATTTTTGAAATTTATATAGGCTGCTTTTGTGTTTTGAAAGGTTTTTGTATTTTTGAAAAAACTTGATTAGTACCTTTTCCTTTTGAGTTAGAAGTCTCTCCTTTCACAAAAATGGAAGGAGCATTCTTCTGTTTAGGAGATGTGTTTTTATCAAAGCCCAACCCGGATCGATCACCACATTTTCTTGATCCGGATAATAATTTCTCTAATTTTGGATCACCCTGGGCATATCTCCATGTGTCCTTCAAACTCAGAAGAGAGGATACTTCATTTTTAAGTTTCTCATTTTCAGATTTCAAATTTTCAATTAGGGAGGTTTTGTATTCTAAATCACACTTTGATTTTTCAAAACAATCTGAAATTTGAGATTTTTCTAAAACAAGGGTTTCAAAACATTCTTTAAGTTTAAAGAACTTTTCTTTTTGAAGTTTAAGTTTTGACAATTTTACAACTTTCCTTATATAAGGCATTGTAAGCATCTTGAAGATCTTCATCATTTTCATGATCACTATCCAAATTTTCTTCACTTGTTGAATCATCGTGATCGAAAAGGTAAACTTGGCTAGAGTCATAAGGGCCTTAAGTTCCTTTGCCCGACTCGGTTTCAATTTTCGATTGAAGAGGCTTGAGAATCGGATGATTCATCCCAAGTAGCCAACATACCCTTCCTTTTGGATCATCCTTTTTAGGACATTTGTTTGCTAAATGCCCATATTCTGACGGTTGTAACATTGACTATCTTTCAATGATTTCCAAGTTTTAGACTTAGGTTTAGAACGTTTCTTTTCATTTGCCTTTTGAAAGTCGACTCTTTTCTTACTTTTGAAAATCTTATAAAACTTTTTCGCCAAAGGGCCATATCATCTTCAGACTTTTCAATCTGAATTTTCTTGAGTAATACTTTTAGATGACTTCAAAGCAATAGACTTACCTTTAGGAGCTTTAAAACTTAATTCATAGGTTTGCAAAGAACCAACTAATTCTTCTACCTTCATATTATCCGTATCACGAAGTTCCTGGATTGCGGTTACCTTTGAATTGAACCGTTCAGGAAGAGAGCATAGTATTTTTGCACACACTTTACTTTCTGAGATTTTTTCGCCAAGACCCCACATAGAGTTTACAATGTCATTCAATCTAGTGTAAAAGTCCATAAACATTTCATTTTCCTCCATATGAATTTCTTCAAATTTAGTTGTGAGGAGTTGGACTTTAGATTTCTTGACGATTGATGTACCTTCGTGTGTCATTTCTAAAATATCCCAGGCTTGCTTTGCAGTATCACAGGATATGATTCTTTTGAACTCATCCGGTGATAGTGCGCAAGTGATTGCATTTAGTGCTTTAGCATTAGCACTACTCTCATTTTTCTGAAGTGTGGTCCATTGGAAATATGGTGTAATTTTCATAGATTTTGAACCATCAACACGAGTTACTTCCATGGTAGGAGGATTCCATTCAGTCATTGTGGCTAGCCACACACTTTCATCCATTGATCTGAGGAAGATTCTCATTCTGGCTTTCCAATAGGCATAGTTGGAGCCATCAAAAGGTGGAGGCCTAGTAACTGAAAGGCTATCAAAATTTGACATCTTTTTATATAGCTTAGATCGTTAGCTCAGGAATTAAATCCAAATAAAAAGCAACAAAAATGAGCTATTAGGCTCTGATACCACTTGAAAAGGCCAAGCTATATGTCCTAGAGGGGGGGTGAATAGGACTGTGCCAAATTTAAAAATAAATCAAATGGAACTAAAATAAATCAATACCCTTACAATAATGAATCAATTCACAATGTTAAATATAAATCACCTTGATAAATAATTATTGAGAGATTGATACAAATTCAGTTCTAAGGACAACCTTACACCATAATAAACAAGGGCTTATGGTAGGACAACCTTATTTCTAGAACCTCTTTTGAATCAAGAACTCAATGTTAATATAAGTAAATGAAATAGCAAGGAATTGAAAATAAATGCAGAAGTAAAGATCTAAATTATTACAACAATTCCTACACTTGCTTGAAAATGTAAATAGTTACAACATTCTCATCCACTTGTACATTCCACACAATCGAATGATAAAAGATATGAAAATTAAGCAAGCATTCAATCCACAGACAAAGAGTTATAGTGGTTCTTTGTGTGTACACCAACTGTTTTACAATGACCACACAGAATGCTACTCCACTCCTAATATCCTCACACGAAGGGGATATTAGCGTTCACTATCAAATAGGTTTTCAGGTTCACCAAAAACCTTTACAATTGTGTCTTTTCACTTGGGCTTACACAATTCAAAAACCCCTTTTCTCGAGTTTTTTGGTTTTCCTCGGACAACCAATACAATGAGATTTTTCTCGGCTCAATCTCAAACAAAACCAATACAATGAGATTTTAAAGCTTAACCTCAAACAAAACCAAAAATAAATGAATTTTACAGAAATGTAAAATACCAATTTCTCCTTTAGCAGCCCGGTAGAACCAATCAGAGTAGATGAATGAATATCAAAGTTCAATTTCCAATACTCACATTCATAGGGTTCTAACTTCTAATAGATTTTAGATTTTGACTTGTTGGGCGTAGCTATATTTGATTTTGATTCCAAGAGAAGAAGGAATAATATAATTCCTCTTTTCAAAAAAGATTGGAATAGAGAAACAAAATCAAATTAAATAAGCTAGCAAAAAGGAATATTAAATAAGCACAATTTAGCTTAAAATAAATACAGACTTATCTCAGAGTGATTACTTGAAAATTCTTGAATGGAATGGAGTTAGGATGTAAAAACTCGAATTTCGTGTTCAATTTATAGAAGAAAAATTGTTCCTACGACCGTCTTAGAAACCTAGGACCGGTCGTAGCTCTAACAATTTTTGAAAAATTGAGCGCGATCTTTGAAAGCCGTTCCACGACCGGTCGTGTGTACCCTACGTTGGTCGTGGGACACCTACGACCAGGGTCGGGTCACCTACGACCGGTCGTAGGACCATGAAATAGGTTCTTGGATTTTCGGTCGTAGCTCCACGACCGATCGTGGACAGTCGAAGCCAACCTACGACCGGTCGAAGGACCCCAGGGGATCGGGTCGTGGGCGTTCCAAAAATCTCGAAAAATCTTGACTAATTAGGACTGGTCGTGGAATTTCTTGGACTAGTCGAACCAATGCTGGGCCCGATCGAACAAGAGCTAGATTTGGTCTTGGAACAGACTGCTTATGTAAAATAAACATTTGATTTATGTATCCAAAATGACCTACTTAAAGGGTCAACCTAAGGTCATTCAAACCTGAAATATGTCGTATGGACATTGAACTTCAACCATTCAACGAATGTAGATTGTTTGAACCAATATCAGGCTTGAATTTTTGAACAATTTCAGGCTTGAACCTTTAACTTCGACATCTTGAGCTTTGACATCTTGAGCTTCAACTTGTAGCTTTTTGAACTTTAACATCTTGAGCTTCAACTTGTAGCTTTTTGAACTTTAACATCTTGAGCTTCAACTTGTAGCTTTTTGAAGTATTTAAGCAGTGTCTTGAATAAAAATCATCATACCAGCACAAGACACAGATAGATGTTTTGACACATCAAAATTTGACAACCAAAGGAGTATGAGACCATAACCCTTACACATGCATTCTAAATCAGAGATTTGATAAACCAGGGTGAACTAAAGACTTAATTATGGCATTAAAAATGTGAGTTCTGTGCAGCCATATTCAAGATAGAACCAAAATATCCAACTCTATACTGCAGTACATTTAAAGATCAAATAACAAACAAAACAAAAAAAATTTAACTATCCAACACACATACTGCTACAGACAGCAGTAATCTAACAGTTATCCAAAAATTCACCATGCTCATGTAAGTTTTGACACTATTCGGATATCATCGAGAAAGTCATAACCTGGCTTCTAAAAATGTTCATGGTTAATACAGGGAGCTTAGACGTGTGACTAACATATAACCATAAATGTCCCAGTGTGGAGATTTACCTTTGTAGCATAAGTTTACTGGGATATATTCTTAGTGAGTGCAGACACCAATGGATTTCTGAAGATCACTAAACCTATTTGTATCAAGAGGTTTGGCGAGGATATCTGTGAGTTGCTTTTCTGTGGAAACATAATCCAATGTAATAATCTTGTTTTCAACAAGTTCTCAAATAAAATGATGACGGATATCAATGTGCTTAGTCCGAGAATGTTGAATAGGATTCTTTGAAATATTGATTGCGCTTGTGTTATCACAGAAAAGACTCATCGTGGGTTGTTCAATCCCGTAGTCCAACAACATCTGCTTCATCTAAAGGAGTTGTGCACAGCAACTTCCAGTGGCAATGTATTCAGCCTCGGCAGTGGATAGTGATATTGAATTTTGTTTCTTGCTCTGCCAGGAGACCAGACAGTTTCCAACATAGAAACACCCTCCGCTTGTTGATTTTCGATCGTCCAAATTTCCTGCCCAATCGGCATCAGAGTACCCGGCGATGATGGTAGATGTTTCAAATGGATACCATAGTCCATAGGAGGAAGTTCCTACTATATATTTGATGATCCTCTTAACAGTCGTTAAATGAGATTCCTTAGAATCTGCTTGATATCGAGCACATACCTCAACAATGAAAGATATGTCGGGACGACTAACTGTGAGATATAGTAGAATACCTATCATACTCCGGTAGAGATGTTGATCCACACTCTTGCCATTTGTATCTTTGGAGAGTTTGACTGTGGTGCTCAAGGGAGTGTGATAGGAACGACCAAATTTAAGACCAAACCTTTTTACCAGATCATTCGCATACTTGGTTTGACAGATAAAGATTTCATCATGTAGCTGTTTGACCTGCAAACCTAGAAAGAAGTTTAGTTCACTAACCATACTCATTTGGAATTCTGATTTCATGAGATCGACAAACTTATATGCGATATCTTCACATGTTGAACCAAAGACTATATCATCCACATAAATTTGTGCTATAAGCAGTGAGCATTTTGTTCTTTGGGTAAACAGGGTTTTATCAACACTCCCTCTGCAGAATTTATGGTCCAAAAGAAATTTTGTCAATCGTTCATACCAAGCTCGTGGTGCCTATTTAAGACCATAGAGGGCTTTGTTTAGACGATATACATATTGAGGACACTTAGGATCTGAAAATCCCTTGGGTTGTGCCATATAAACTTCTTTAGCCAGATCCCCATTCAGAAAAACACTCTTAACATCCATTTGAAATAGTTTAAATTTTAATACACATGCAATGGACAAAAGAATTCTGATAGACTCAAGGCATGCTACAGGAGCAAATGTTTCATCAAAATCAATGCCTTTTATCTGCGAGTATCCTTGAGCAACAAGCCTTGCTTTGTTTCTAATCACATTTCCTGATTCATCAGATTTATTCTTGAAGACCCATTTGGTTCCAATGACATTTGTATCGAGTGGTCTGGAAACCAATTTCCATACCTCATTTCTTTGAAATTATTGAAGTTCTTCTTGCATAGCATTTATCCAGTGTTCGTCTTGAAGAGCTTCAACAATGTTCTTGGGCTTAATCTTTAAGGTAAAGCAAAAATGACTGTAGATATTTTCTATCTGTCATCGAGTTTTTACACCAGCATTAAGGTCTCCAATAATTTGTTCTCGAGGATGATCTTTTATAATGGGAATGTCAGATGATGGTTGAGGATCACTGGGTGATAAAGTTTTGTTTTCAGGTTTTTCCAGTATGCATGAATCTACATCATCTTGTAGTTAATTCACAGGTGCATCTTCTTCATGAAGTTGATCATCGATAACCACATTTACTGATTCTTGAATAGTGAGAGTTCTTAGTTGTATACTCTATACGCACGACTATTCATGGCATATCCCAAGAAGATTCTTTCATCACTTTTAGACTTAAATTCCCTAGGTGATCTCTATCTCTTAAGATATAACATTTACTACCAAAGACTCAAAAATACTTCACACTAGGCAGTTTCCCATACCATAGTTTGTATAGAGTTTTGTTCAGACCTGCTCTAAGGTATACTCTGTTTATAATGTAACAAGCAGTATTGACAGCTTTAGCCCAAAAACTTTTCGCCATATCCTTTCCATTTAACATAACTGACCCCATCTCCTGTAATACGCGATTTTTTCCTTTCAACAACTCCATTTTACTATGGGGTTTTTGGAGCAGAGAATTCATGACGAATTCCTTTCTCATTACAGTATTTTTCAAATTTTTCATTTTCAAATTCCCCACCATGATCGCTTCTGACGCGATTGATCCCGTATCCTTTTTCATTTTGGAGTCGCTTTGCCAGGATCGCAAATTCCTCAAATGCATCTGATTTTTCTCGAAGAAATTCGACCCAAGTAAATTTGGTGTAGTCATATACTACCACCAGGAAGTATCTTTTCTTACCATGGCTTCCACTTTAGTTGGTCCAACTAGATCCATATGTAGCAGATCCAAAGGTTTTGTTGTTGCTATGGAGGTTATCTTCTTGTGTCCAACCTTTATCTGTTTTCCTTTTAGACATTCTCCACAGACAACTTTTTCTTCTTTTCTAATCTTGGGAAGTCCCCTAACCAAATTCTTGGAACTGAGTTTTGCTAAATTTCGGTAGTGGACATGTCCCAGCCTTTGGTGTCATAATTTGGATTCACTCTTTACAACCATATTATATTTTGCGGCTATCATATTCTCACTTATACTTTCAATGACATAACAGTTATCGTTAGTGCGTAAACCTTTTATGAGAGATTTTCCTGTATGATCTAGAATTCTGCACACATCTTTTGAGAAAGTGACAAGATGTTCTTTATCACAGATTTGGGAGATACTCAAAAGATTATGTTTTAGACCTTCTACACGGAGGACATGTTTAATCTTAGGAAGGCCTGGTACAGCTATTGTTCCTTGTCCAACAATTTTGACTGAGCTACCATCACCAAATGTGACGGATCCTCCATCAAAGTTTGAGTACTCACAAAAGTGAGTTAGATCACCAGTCATGTGTCTGGAGAATCCACTATCAAGATACCACTTCGAACTATTACCGACTTTCAGAGCAGTGTGAATAACAAGGCAATTGTTTTGGTCTGTCGCCTTCTCTTGAACATTTTTTAACTTGATTCATTCTTCAGTCAAGATTACTCTCTAGGCAGTGAAGCCCTTAAAGAGAGACCCGCTCTAATACCAATTGAAATAGTGGTGAAGACCGCTTGAGTTGAAGTCAGAATATGCCAATATGTCTTAGAGGGGGTGAATAGGACTTTTTAAAGATTTATGAGTTATTTAAAAATCCTATCACTCTAATCCTATCATGTATGCAACTTTCAGGATTACTTAAATGTAACTCTACTAGCTTCCAAGCCAAGTAGAGGATCCAATCACAAACTAATCAGATATAGCAATATGCAACTTAGTCTATGTTGGATGTGACTATGTGTGTGTGTGAGATGTGATCAGATATATGAATATAAATGCATTGTCATGAATCACACATAGAGAAAGCAATCACAAACACAATCATTTTATAGTGGTTCGACGATAAGTCTACTCCACTCCCGGCTGTCGCACTCAACCCTTGAGTGTATCGGAATTCACTAAGGAGGTTTCCCAGGGTTCACCTTAAACCTAAGGTTTTAAATCAGGTTCACCTTCAACCCTTACACGGAGGTTTCTACGCGGTTCACCTCAAACCTGAGGTTTTGCTCGGTTCACTTCAAACCCAGAGTTTTGCTGGTTCACTCCTAACCAGATGTTTATGCTCTCTATAGAGCAAGGGTCCACACAACGCACTCAGATTTTAGACCACACAGGTCAAGGATCTACACAAGGACCTAACAGTTTATGCCCTATACAAGAGCAAGGGTCCACTCTATGCACCCACAACGTACACTCCCGCCGGAGGCCTCCTACGAGGGCTTCAAAGAGTGAGAACCACTTAAGACCCAATCCTAGAAAGGAATGATCACAAGTGTCCTCTTGGACTCTAGATACTTACAAATAAGTTGATGAGTCCCGTTAAGCACAATGCCGAAGATCTCCTCCTCCTTGTTGACGAAGAGTCTTCTGCTCCCTTGATTCGCAACACAAAAGATATACCAAGACTAGGCTTGAGGTTGGGTCAAGATAGAGATGGAATCCTACTGTCTAAAGATTTTTCTATAAGGGAGGTAGAGTAGTTCCACTCTTATGCATTCAAGGCATCCCAGCATAGTGATTTGTCATTAAGGTAGTAGCTGAAGGATCCTTGAACGCGAAAGTTCATTCCCCAATCCACTCTATTGAATATCAATGGTGAGGGTGGATTGGAGGATGAACTCCCTTAAGAGAAAGGGCTTTGGGTATAGGATATAAGTTGAAACACCCAAAAGCTCTCTCTTCTTTCTCTCACAGCAACAAAAGACAAGTCCTCTATAAATAGGCAAAAAGTTCTAACGGATATAAAACAGTCACATTTATGATAGAGTTCGATATCATCGAGCAGGTTCGATATCATCGAGCGTATACTCTCGATAGCATCGATTGTCTGCTCGATGACTCGGACTCGATGTCATATTCTTTTGAAACTCTTTGTCAATTGGTCAATGAATTGAAGATATTGTCGATGTCATCGGATTTTGAACTCTGATTCCATTGATGACAGGTTCGATCCATTGACACTTGAAAAATGAGAGAGACTTGACGGATTATGTGTTCATTCGATACAATCGATTTAGTGTCGATATCATCGATATTTGAATATCGATTAAATCAAAAGGCCCCTGATCATAGTTAAAAATAACCTAAAATAATTGTTGTAAGAAATGCGCACCCACTGTCGATATCATTGATGGACCTCCGATCTTATCGATACTTGATTTTAGATCATATCGGACGGTCAACGATATATCGAAGGAATTTTGAGATTTTCATTAAAAATAGGGGCACCGTAAATCAGCCTGTCGATCTTATCGAGCCACTCTCAATGGTCTTGAGTTTTGAATATCGATGTTATCGATATGTGTATCGATACATTGATAATTCGTCCAGATAAGTTGTGAAGTTGCTGGACATATTTAGTGCTTTTATCGATGATATCGATAGGTGTATCTATATATCGATAAATTCGTCCAGTTGAATATTTAGTTGTTGGACATTTTGGTCCTCTTATCGATAATATCGTTAAGGTATCGAAGACATCGACAGTGCAGGTCGATCATATCGCGGGTGCTTCGATAAAATCGACAGAGCAAGAAAAACTTAGAGATTTTCCTATTTTGCAAAAAGTTTTCTCACTATAAAATCCTAAGATGTCTATCTTATTTTAAGGGTTTTAATCACTTGGTGTTTTGGGACATGGGATGTGAGGCTATGATTTACCTATTGCAAGCTTCCACACATCCGGTTGAGGCAGACGCTTGATATAATCTTCTTATCGAGTTCTGCAGCCAGTCTGACTCACCACACACGTAACTTGACAAATCAGGGCACTAGCAGGTGCACTTTCAGTACCTTATCTTTCCGAATTTGCTGTATGAATAAGCCTAATCAAGAACTCGGCTAACACGGCCATGTATCGCATTGCATGTGCCTTTAGCGTGGAAGAGCACAGTGGGAGTAGCATGTGCGACTGTGAGATGGTGTCGCTGAAGGAGTGCAGGTGAGGGCATGCATTATTATAGCATATCATTCCTACATTAACAAGAGTACTTAGGACATGAGTGTTGTACTGCTTTATCATTACTACTTGACTAAATTGATAACTTGTTAACCTTTGCTTTATAGTTCCACTGAATTAGCTACTCATTCCTACCTGGGATGGTATTTTAAAACACTAACTTGACTCTGTTGTAGATGCAGGTGGCGACGATGTCCACGCTGCTGATTGGGATTTTATAGATGAGGAGGAAGAATTCTCCTATGTTTAGCTATCAGGTGGGTCTATGTAGACCATGTATTGATCGATGGGATTACAAGGATTATATGATTTAGTCGGACTTTCACATTTTGTATTTTGTAAATTTTGGATCAACACATGTATATATTCAGCCTGGTAACGTACTCATACTCTGGGGATTGAGAAACACTTCTATACATTATATACCTATCTCAATCTTTCGCTTGCTTAACTTAATTATCTCTGGAGTATGATATGTTTTTTTAGTATAATTCCACTCATGTTTAATGCACTAATATGAACAACATTTAAACATCATTATCTATGTTCATAAGTGATGCGTTGGAACTCGGGATTTGAGCTTCTGCTTGACCCCTGATTTTCAGGGCATTACACAACTCCTGCTCAACAAGTCCACATATTAGCACCGTACATCTCTGGGATCATCACCGAGGTCTAGTACACTCCAAGTTGGCTACTGCTCCAGCCGGCCCCGTAGCCCAACGAGTGGAAAAGATCTCACTACCTGCCTGCCAATAGTATATGTAAGTGTTATGGTTATTTGCTCCTTTAATTGTCAAATTTTATTGTGCCAAAACCACAGTATGTGACTTGTGTAGCACATTGATATATATGTTCAAGACAATGCATCACATGTACAAGGACTACTTCAAGACAAGAACAAGATCTACTTTAAGAAACGCAAGGTCAAGTACATTGTTCACTCCTTTAAGCATCAAAGTTCAATGATTGTAAAGCGACATTGAAAGACAAGTCAACCGTTCATACTCAAGACTCAAGGTGAAGTTCAACCTCTACTACAAATTCAAGCTTCAAAAGATCTTGAGTTCAAGCTCCATCATGTGTCGAGATCTCAAGCTTTATGAACTTCAAAGACCGTCTCTCATTTGAAGAAAAGAAGGTTCAATGTTCATACATCATGTCCGAGGTATGGAAGACCTTAGATTGACCTTAGGGTAGGTCATTTTGAATACATAATTCAAATTAAATTACTTTATAAGTGTTTGGTCTGTTCTTCGACTAGTCCTGGACTCTGTTCGACTAGCCCTAGCACTTGTTTAACCAGTCCAAGAAATTCAATGACCAGTCCTAAGTTGTTGTAAATTTTTGAAATTTTTTGGTTGAGCTACAACCAGTCTTGGAGACTGCTCGACTGGTCATGTGAACAGTGCACGACTTATTCACGACCAGTCCTATAGCTTCGACTCAAAGTCCAGCAACCATTCCAGGTTCCACACGACCAGACGTGGACAGGTCACGACCAGTCGTGGAGGTCCCTCGACCGGTCATGGATGGCCTAGGACCAGTCATGGAATGGTTTTATCTGATCACGCTCAAAATTTCAAAAATCAGTTCATCTTATCGTAGTGTCCACAGGACCAGTCGTAGACGTGATTTCTACAACTATAAATAGAGCACGATTTTCAGAGTTTGATATCCAATTCAAGTAAAATCAAGGCATCACTCTGAGAGATAAATCTGTAATCTTTTAAAGCTAGATTGTGCATATTTAGTATTCTCTTTTTATTAGATTTTTATATTTGATTTTGTTTCCGCATTCTAATCTGATTTGAAAGAGGAATTATGATATTCCACTTCTTGTAATCAAAATCAAATAGAGCTAGCCCAACTTGGTTTAATTTAAAATCAATTTAGAATCTAGAACCATTTCATAAGTGAGTATTGGACATTGAACTTCTATTCGAACTTCTACTCCAATTTGGTTCTTCCGGGCTACAACAAAAGGAGAAATCCAGGTATTTTACATTTGTGTAAATCTTCTATTTTGGTTTCTTTTGAGATTAAGCCAGAAAAATTTCATTATTTTGGTTTATCTAAGGTGATCCAAAAAACTCAGAGTGTGGGATTTTTGAATTGTGTAAGCCCACTTGAAAGACACAATTGTAAGGGTTTTAGGTGAACCTGAGAAAAACCTATTACATAGTGAATGCTAATATTCACTGTGTGAGGATATTAACAATGGAGTAGCAAGCTCTGTGGTTGTTGTTTAACAGTTGGTGTACACATAGGCAAACCACTATAACTCTTTGTATTTTGTGGATGTGTAGTTTAATTTCTATATCTTTTATCATTCAATATTGTTGGATGTATTTGTGGATGTGAATGTTGTATAGTCTTTTACATTTCAAGCATTGTGGGGAATGTTGTAATAACTTAGATTTCATTTTCTTGTTATTTATCTACTTATTCCTCTGTATCAAGTTTGAGTTTTTGAGACAGACCTTTTTAGGAATTAGGTTGTCCTACCATAAACCTTGGTTTTTGGTGTAAGGTTGTCCTTAGAACAACATTTATATCAGTCTCTCAATACTCATACATTTAAGGTTGCTTTACATTTCAATATTGTGAATTGATTATAGTACTATCTTTCTTTTATTTGGTTAAATTCCGTTGTTATCATTTTAATTTGGCATAATCCTATTCACCCCCCCCCCCTCCTCTAGGACATATAGCTTAGCCTTTTTAGTATACCAATGCCTACCTGGCTCGTCGATAGCGGACCCATTTGGGAGTTGGTCAAACTCAGCCTAGCTTATAGCCTCCTCACTCGGGCGTATAAGGCCACACCCCCTCCAAACCGACCATGACACAGTGGGAGACGCGGCCTACTGGTATTTAGCACTCGGGTGCTCATGTATCCACTCGGTCTAGACATTGGGGCATCTCCTGGCCACGGAGGTTTAGGGACTTTCACCCATGAACATCTAAAGTGCCCAGATGCTCGAACCAAATATTTTCGGTATCCCATCTAGCCATCCACGACATGCCTGTGGAGGTTACGGGCTTAATGTCGCTAAGACGTACAATAATCATAACATATAATGTAAGGTGCATGAGTCATACAATCCAGTCATACATCAATCCTGCGCATACCATGTGCTCATGTGAGATAACCTCCGCTTATCAAGGAATCTCATAACAACCTACGCAATGACATATGAAACAGTCAACCACATCTCATAACAAACATGCAGATGATGCATATAGGCATGTATCATGATGTTATGCTGTCACATACTTATAATCGGTATCAACAATTGACCTCAACAATGTGGACATTTAACCAACATTGCCCCCAAGGAATGACCCACATAGATCCTAATATATAGTGGACCCATGGCCTCACACAAGGACCTAATATACAATACAATGGGCCTCACTCAAGAGCTTAATACACATCACGATGGACCTTTCACATGGACCTAACATACATCACAATGGGCTCCATCTCCTGTCCCTCAAATGCATCACAATGGACCTCATCACATAGACCTCATATTCATCACATTATGCCTTAAACGCATGCTGCATATACATCACATAGGTCTCGACAATCGGCCTTGGCAATTGAAATCGGCCTCGACAATCGAAATCGGCCTCGATACTTAGCCTCGACAATCAGAATCAACCTCGATACTCGACCTCGACAATCGGAATCGGCCCATACAATCGACCTCGACAATCGGAATTGGCCTATACAATCAGCCTCGACAAATAGGAATTGGCCTCGATACTCGGCCTTGACAATCAGAATCGGTCGATACAATCGGCCTCAATAAATAGGAATTGGCTTCGATACTCAGCCTCGATAATTGGAATTGGCTTATACAATCAGCCTTGACAATCTGAATCGGCCTCAATACTCGGCTTCGGCAAATCTAAATCGGCCTCGATACTCAGCATCAACAATCGGAATTGGACAATACAATCGGCCTCAACAAATCAGAATCGGCCTCGTTACTCGGCCTCGACAATCGAAATTGACCTAAACAATCGACCTCGACAATCGGAATCGGCCTCGATACTCAGCCTCGACAATCAAAATCGGCCGATACAATTGGCCTCGATACTTGGCCTCGACAATTGGAATCAGCCTCGATACTTGGCCTTGACAATTGAAATCAGCCTATTCAATCAGACTCGACAATCAGAATCAGCCTCGATACTCAGACTAGACAATCGGAATCGTCCTATACAATTGGCCTCGACAATCAGAATCGGCCTCGATACTCGACCACGACAATCGGAATTGGCCTAGACAATTGCAATTAGCCATGATACTCGGCCTCGATAATCAGAATTGGCCTATACAATCGGCCTCGACAATCAAAATCGACCTCGATACTCGGCCTCGACAATTGGAATCGGCCTATATAATCGGCTTCGACAAATCAGAATCGACCTCAATACTCGGCCTCGACAATCGGAATTGGCCTATACAATCGGCCTCGACAAATCAGAATCGATATCGACAATCAGAATTGGCCTCGATAATCGGCACCAATGATCAGCATCGACAATCGGCACCAACAATCAGCATCGATAATCAACACCGATAATCAGCATACAAACAAGGTGGGGTCCATAGATGAACAACCGTTCAACCATAATATAACAATCGGCCCTCGGCCAAGGTTATATCAAATCTGATAACGAGAAACCATCTGTCTATGGTGAATGAGGCCCACTAATTAGGGTTAACCCACTAAGAGAATGATGAGAATGGGTCTAACAAAGCCTAAGGGAAGGTCATAATGTAGACATTCAACCATCATTGCTCATCAATGTGGACATTTAACCAACATCGCTCCCAAGGAGTGGTCCACATAGAGCCATACATATAGTGGGCCCATGGCCCCACACAAGGGCTTAATATACATCGTCATGGGCCTCACTCAAGGGCCTCAAATGAATCACAATGGGCCATGCCCATGGGCCTAGAATACATCACAATGGGCCTTGCCCATTGGCCTCGAATACATCATAATGGGCCTCACCCATGGGCCTCGAATACATCACAATGGGCCTCACCCATGGGCCTCGTATGTCAAGTGGGCCACATTACACGGGCCGCATTATTTGGGCCGCACCAATGTGTTTCATGTATATTAAATAGGCCACACCGATGGGCCTCATGTATATCAAATCGGGCCCACCCTTATGTATTTTAGGATACGACCTATTCATAAGTTAACATAGAGATAAATGAAGTGAAAACAAATATTAGCTTAATTGAAAACTACTGTGGACCTTAGAAGTGGAACGGTGGATGTCGCTGTGCCCCACTATTATTACAAATGGTGCGGTCCACATGAACTTTGGATCTGACTCACTTATTTTTCCCATGCCGTAAAATGATCTCACAAATGGTTGGACGGTATAAATACAACACATGCATCATGGTGGGCCCCACCATCTAAATAGTGGATGGTGTAGATAAAGCACATACATCATTGGGGCCCACACCACAGGGATGAAACAAATACATCTGGAGTGGGTCCCACCGTCAGATAGACGATGTTGGATACAAAATATACATCAAAGGTGGGGCCCACGAAACTTACTAACGTCATACACCGGCTAGCCGTGGGGTCCACATATCTGGACGATGTGGATTACATCCACACGTGCAGCAGGTCCTATAAACCATGTGGATAGCTTGGACAGAACAAACATCAAGGTGTATCCCCACACGTAGGGTGGGTCCCACCATCCAAGGACGGTGGACACACCACAGGCATGATGGTGTGGCCCATCTAAGTGGATGGACGACGTGAATGGGTCCCACAGACCCCACGGTCTGTTCACCCTTCACTGTTAGCCACACCCCACCGTTAGTCACACTTCACTGTTAGCCACATACTCCACCGTCATTTCACACCTCACTATCTATTCACACACTCCATGGCTGGCCACGTCTAGCGTCCTTGGACGCTGGATGATATGGATACAACACATGCATCATGGTGGGTCCCACATGGACGTGGCCCACCTAATTTGGATCAATCTGATATTTATATTTTCCCTACATCGCGCCTGTCCAGACGGGATGCCAGGTGGGTTCATTCGATGGACAGTAAGGATTATATGCATACCTCATGGTGGGGACCATCCGGGTGGGCCACACGGCCATATCATCACAAAAATGAAAGAGAGGGAGAGGGAGAGAGAGAGGGAGAGGGAGAGAGAGAGAGAGAGAGGAGACGAGTACGACGGGAGGGACCTTGGCACTATGGGCCCTCCTTTCCATGATCTATAACATACATCAAGTGGGTCCAATTACATATGGGCCCACTGATCAAAATCAATAGTGGAGATCCTTTCTCCACCAAAAATGTAAGGTCTAGATGACCCTATCATACAAGGAAAGTAAACATCATGATGGGGTCTATAGAGAATGGCCCCATGTGGAATGATCATGAGAATCATGGTGGGCCATCAGCCACACCTAGGGTCCAAAGTGGGATCCATACCATCAATCGGTAGGCCCCACTTGGCCCCTCATCAAAATACAAAAATCTAAGCATATGGAACACGCACCTTTAAATCTTGGACTCTTCCTTCCACCGATGCGATCTAGAGCTCCAAGGGCGCATTTTCAATAGTTGAGATGATCTTAGGATGGTGGGGATGGGAGGTAGGAAGGTGGGCCACACCAAGCTTTCTCTCATGGAGGTGGGCGTTGGATTGCTCTCATGGAGCTTGGGAGAAAAATGAGAGAGAGATAAGATAGAGAGGTGATGTGAGTGATGGAGTGATGGGGAGAGGGATGGGTGAAGTGATGTGTACTTGACATGTAAGGGTGTGTAAGAGAAAGAGTTAACTTAGGGGGTTGTTTTACTTGAAGATGGAATGGTTGTACTTGACATTTGATGTGATTGATGGGATTAATTTGAAAGGTTGTCTTAATTTTGCAAATGTGCGGCATTTTCCTTGAACTTAATGCAGGCCCACATCTCCTGGCCCAGGTATCGCCTCAACACGTAAGTTGCGGCATCGAAACCGCACCAACGGTGCGGTCGTAATGATACAAGTCTCAGGCTGAGCCGACTCAGATTAATAGGATGCAACTCAGGGTCGCAATCAAATGCCAATTACAGATCATGAATCGCTAGAATTCGATTGGGAGGACCGCGAAAGCCTACAGAACAGTATAAGCCTTACAATCCCCCCCCCCCCGCTCGCATGTATGCAGCTGCTGTTATGGAGGTTGAAGAGGACCCTCTCCGGATGATCCACGGTACAGCTCACATCAACGGTGCCACTGTACTCCTCTTATTTGATTCTGGTGTAACTTTATCTTTCATAGATTCTACTATTACAACTAGGCTATAATTGAACATAACCCAAATGCATTCCCCCTAGTCATAGCATCCCCTATGGGTAAATTCGTTGAAACAAACAAGGTATGCAAAGCATGTTCCCTAACCCTCATAAGCCACGAGGTCATTGTAGACTTGATCTTTATGCCTATAAAACGATTCGACGTCATCCTCAGTATGGATTGGCTTTCTTAAGTTCGGGCACTTATGGACAGCCGGGGAAAAACAGCCACAGTATCCATTCCCAGGCAGGCCTCCTTTACAGTGAAGGGGAGAAATAGGCACAGTACGTTCGAGAGCTTGCAGGCCCTAGATGAACCAGAATAAGTCGAGACCACCATCGGCTGATCCTAATAGTGCGGGATTTCCCTGAGGTATTTCAAGAAATACCAGGGTTGCCCCCTAGACGAGTAGTAGATTTCTGCATGGATCTCAAACCAAGGACTGCTCCTATATCATTACCCCTGTTTCGAATGCCCCCTTACGAAATGGAAGAATTAAGGAGCTAAATATACTAACAAATGACTCAAGGCTTCATTCATCCCAGCATCTCCCCGTGGGGAGCATCGGTCCTCTTCGTAAAGAAGAATGATGGGTCGATGCATCTCTGTATAGATTACAGGAGACTGAATGAAGTAACAATAAAGAATAGATACCCTCTGCCACGCATCGATGACTTGTTTGATCAGCTCAAGGGTGTCAAATACTTCTTTAAGATTAATCTGCGATCGAGGTATCATCAGTTAAGAATCAAGGATAAGGATATCCCTAAAACGACATTCAAGACTTGCTATGGGCACTATGAATTCTTGGTAATATCCTTCGGCCTCACCAATACTCGGGCAGTATTTATGGACCTGATGAACCAGGTCTTCATGCCATACCTGGACCGGTTCACAATCGTGTTCATTGACGACATCTTAGTTTATTCCAAAAGCCAAGAAGAGCACAAACAACACCTGCGCATGGTCGTGAGTACTCTGAAGGAGAGTCAGTTGTATGCTAAGCTGACCAAATGTGAGTTTTGGGAAGAGGAAGTGAAGTTTCTGGGGCACATAGTGAAAGCAGAAGGTATAGCAGTCGATACTGCTAAGGTGGAGGCAATATCCAAGTGGGAACAGCCCACCCCACCATGGTCACTGAGGTTCGAAGCTTCTTTGGCATGGCAGGGTACTATAGACACTTCATCAAGGAATTCTCAAGAATCACGCGACCACTCACCTAACTGATAAAGAAGAACGCTTGATTCACGTGGGATGAGAACACATAAGCGGCCTTCCAGGGGTTAAAGATGAGACTGACATCCACACCCGTGCTCACTCTTCCACAGGAAGGAGAGAAGTTTGTAGTGTATAGCGACGCATCAAAGATGGGGTTAGGATGTGTGCTGATGTAGAATGACAGAGTGATTGCTTATGCTTCGAGACAGCTGAAGAAGCATGAGGAGAATTACCTGACGCATGACCTGGAATTGGCAGCAGTGGTCTTCACCTTAAAAATATGGAGACATTATCTCTATGGGGAGGAATTCTGGCTATTTTGTGACCACAAGAGTTTGAAATATATATCCACATAGAAGGACTTGAATATACGCCAACATCTGTGGATGACACTTAAGGATTTCCACTTCGACATTTCTTACCATCCCGGTAAAGAAAACTCTGTGGCTAATGCTCTTAGCCGAAAGAAGAAGTATGAGCTACTAGCCACCCTGATGATCAAGGAATGGGAAATGATGGAGTTGGTCCAAGACTTCGATATCCAGCTCACGCTCGATGAACCAGATGCTTATGTGGCCCTTTTAACTGCAGAGCCAACCTTAGTCCGTCAGATAATCGTTGTGCAGGCCAGGACAAATGGCTTGGCAAGATGAAGGAAATATGTAAAAATGAAGAAATGCCTGACTGGAGGGTTGGAAGCGACGACAGTCTCCGATATCAGAGACGTGTATGCATACCCGACAATGCAGACCTGAGGAGAGAGGTGATAGTAGAAGCGCATCATTCCATATTGGCCACACACCTAGGGAGTATGAAGATGTACAATAACGTGAAGAGGCAGTATTAGTGGAGCAACATGAAGAGAGACATAGTAGGCTTTGTAACAAGATGCATGGTATGCCAGAAGATAAAAGTAGAGCATCGCAAGCCTGCAGGCCTCCTTCAGCCATTACCGCTAGCAGAATGGAAGTGGGACAGTATCTCTATGGACTTTATATCCAGGCTTCCTATAACTCAAGGAAACACGACTCGATATGGGTCATCGTGGACAGGCTGACAAAATCCACTAGATTCCTTCCTATTTGTGTGACGAATTCGATCGACAATCTAGCAAGGTTGTACATTCGGGAAGTCGTGCGATCCTATGGGGTTCCTCGAGAAATCATATTAGACCGAGACTCTCGGTTTACTTCCACTTTTTGGAAGAGGTTACAAGAAGAGCCGGGCACAAAGCTCAACTTCAGTAAAACCTTTCATCCCTAGACGAATGGACAGACAGAGAGGGTAAATCAGATCCTGGGAGATATGCTGAGATCGTGTGTTATTGACCTCAAGTGGAACTGGGATGATCATTTAGCTCTTGCCGAGTTTGCCTACAATAACAGTTTTCAGTCCAGCATAGTCATGGCACCTTACGAAGCCCTTTATGGTCACCCCTGCCAAGCTCTGTAGTGTTGGGCAAAAGTAGAGAAAGGAGCTTACTAGGACCTGAGCTCATCGAGGTTACTGCTCAAGTGATCGATGTTATCCGGAAGCGACTGCGCGCCACCAGAGCAGACAGAAGAGTTATGCAGATAATCGTCGTCTCGACTTGGAGTTTGTGACAAGTGAGCACGTATTCCTAAAGGTTTCGCCTATGAAGGGCTTGATGAGGTTTGGACAAAAGGGGAAGTTGGCACCTCATTTCATTGGGCCATTTGTTCACAACCCTGAGTGTAGGGTCATGATGTAGTAATAATCTCGGTGAGACCGAGGTCGAATCCACAGGTACTAATCTCGTACGTTTCTGAAAGTAACTAGAAATATAACTAGAAGAAGATGTTTATCTAAATCCAAATTGATTGAGAGAATAATTATGAATTATTTAACTAAAACTTGTAAATTTAAAGGTGGGAAACTAGGGTTTCCAAGGATCCACTTGTAGAGATCAGGGAGATCTATGCTTGATTCAAAGACACAGCTGGAATCAGAGTCCCATCTTATCCAATTGGAAGATGTCTCAGTAAAACCAAATTTGAACTTCCTTTGATCTAATCCTCAATGGATGAAAGGTATGAGAACTGGAAGTGATTCCATCATAAAACCATGCCTAAGAAACAAGGCAAACAATGGGATTTACCAATCCCACAACCAATCATAAGAGAATCATGAAGATTAGAAGGATTCCATTACCCAACCATGCCCATGGGATGATGGTGAACAATGGGATTTCGTAATTTCAGAATCTTAATACATGAAAAGAACATACTCAAAGTTATCACGGATCTATTGTAATTCAAGTCACAACAAACTATTAAAAACTGAAAGTATTCCTTATAATCAAACTAGAATCAAAGATAGTTCAACTTAAACATGAATCAAAGCAATAGATAGCATCTCATCACACTACAAGCTTCACTTTTTTGCCCTATCTAAGATGTTTAGCCAACCATAGACATGATTGAACTAGAATCTCTTAATAAAAGCATAAAAACAACTAAGGAAAGGGAAGAAAAAATTCTTGGCGATGGCTTCTCCACGCTTTTGCTCCACTCCACAAACCCTAAATGATGCTTAGGGATGACCTAAGGACCCCTATTTATAGTTTTAGGACTTAGACTTTCACACCGAGTGGAAATTTCTGAAAATTGTCTCAAATTTATGCAGTCCGCGCAAAAATTACGTAACACTCGACTGGTCGTGAGACATCCTTGACCGATCGATGGTCTCCTTCTACTGGTCGAGCAAGACGGGGATTTTAAAATTTTACACGCTGGAGTTCGAGTCGAGCCACCTTCGACCGGTCGAGCCTCAATTGGTCGAGCAGAGTCCAGGACTAGTAGAGCATACATAAGACTGGTTGAGACGAAGCAAGGACTAGTTGAGGATCTCCAAATTTCACTTCAAAACTCTGATTTTTTTCATTCTTGACTTGGTTTTCTTGGATCTTTAATATGTGCATTCTTCATTCTTGGTTTTATCATATCCATTCTTGACTTTGGTGATTCTTGAGCATTAATTTCATGCTTTTAACATCCTTTTCAATCCAAGCTCTTGAATTCACCTTACAACACAAACATGATTAAAATAGAACATTAAGCATTATCAAGTTCATAAAACCAAGTAATAAATGGAGTCCAATATGCAATATCTGACCCTCAACACAATCCCCAACTAGTATTTTGCTAGTCCCGAGCAAAGTATGCAAAAAATGAACCTTCATGTGCAATGTTCAAACCTTCTTCAGAAAATGATCTTTTATGTAATCAAGTATAAATGAGTAGACTCAAGATGAGAAATTGAGATTTTGAAAATCTAGAGTTGAATCACATAAGCAACCAATTAAATAAGTCCTTTATCCACTAGGTCAGAGCATAGTTCACATATTAAGTTTTTCAAGTGCTTAGTGAAAATATTATCTTTTCATAATGTTAGCCATGCTCACCACTTCAAAATTGGTTGAAAACCCAAGTACTAATTCCGAACTTATCCCCTTTTCCTCTTTTTTTTTTTTCTTTTTTTTTTAGTTTTTGATTTTATATCGATAGTCATTTGTATTCATTCAGTCTTCTTTAGACATTACATCCTTTTTAAAGACTTTTTTCGTTCCCCTCAAAGATGTTGTCATTCTTCATTCTTTATGACCTCTTTGTCGATCTCCTATTTTTTTAACTGGTTCTTTTTCTTCTTTTAAGGTGGATAAAATGCTACAGACTCGGTTCCAAATATCTTTCAATGATCATCATACTAACAATCAAGAAATCTAGTACTATTCACAGAAAACAATTTGAATAACATAGTATTCGAACTTACTCTTAATCAATTGAATGTAAGAACCATAAGTGATTGGTTACTTAGTTGCTCCAACTCCAACAATTCAAAATTCGATTTCTATCCTATCATCATACTCAAAACAGTCTTAAATACACAACTTATCGCTTTCCAAACAGATAAACATTGAAAAATTTTCAAAAATTTTGCAAATTTTGTTCAAAACTGAGAAAACACTGATAAGGTTACCTAATCTCCCATCCCCAACCTAAAATCTACATTGTCCTCAATGTAAAAGAAATAAGCATGATTTGCAAAAGAGACAACATAATTGAAGTGATGGAAAGATAGTACCTGATGAAGGAATTTTGAAGGTTTTTCCAAAAAATCTCAGCGTGAAGGTTGGTTAGCACAAGAGTTAAACCGGCAAAATTCAAACTATCCTAAACATCATAAAGCCGACTATCCTAGTCATAACATGAAAGCATTAAACCTAAATATACCTCCATCAGACTACGAGATCAATCCTAGTATACAGGATCAGTCAAAGGTATGGACATGTCCTCTGAATCGAATTTCTCCACAAATGGCTTTAGACGATGTCCATTCACTTTGAATTCTTTACTATTGTTCGTATCTTGTATCTCGATGGCCCCATGAGGATGGACATTAGTAACAGTGAAAGGACCGGACCAACGAGATCGAAGTTTGCTCGAAAAGAGATGTAACAGAGAATTATACAAGAGGACTTTCTGATCTGGTGTGAATGATTTCCGAAGAATGTGTTAGTCATGAAACATCTTCATCATGTCCTTGTAAATTCTCGAGTTCTCATATGCATCATTCTGGATTTCTTCGAGTTCATTCAACTGAAGTTTGTGTAGTAAGCCAGCGTTGTCTAAATTAAAATTCAGATTTTTAATTGCACAGTAGGCCCTATGTTCCAACTCCACAGGCAAGTATCAAGTCTTCCCATAAACAAGTTTAAAGGGAAACATTCCAATAGGGGTCTTAAATGTAGTACGGTAAGACCATAAAGCATCAGTCAGGGTAAACCGTTTTCTCCAAAATGTGTTTAATTTTCCTATTGGAAATCTCAGCTTGCCCACTTGTTTGTGGGTGGTATGGAGTACTCACCTTGTGAGAGATGCCGCATTTCTTCATTAAGTTCACGAATGGCCTATTACAAAAATGTTAGCCTCCATCACTAATGATGGCCCGAGGCATTCCGAACCAGGAAAAGATGTTCTCTTTTAAGAATTTAATGACCGTTTGATGGTCATTGTTCCAGTATGGAATCACTTCGAACCATTTAGTGACATAGTCTACGGCTAGCAAAATGTATAAATTTCCAAAGGATTGGGGAAATGGTCTCATGAAATCAATGTCCCAACAATTGAATACTTTTATGATAAGAATGGGGTTCAAAGGCATCATATTCCGATAGGACAATGCTCACAAGCTTTGCAAAACTCATTAGTGTCCTAGAACAT